>JAIRCJ010001061.1:7367810-7510434 GCA_020883675.1 Bruguiera gymnorhiza | reverse complement strand
TCACCCGTCTCCTATTTCACGGTCTTACTGTTTCACGGCCTGTCCTCACACTTCTGGTTTGTCACGCCGTTGCACGTTCTGGTTTCACGCCGTCTCCTGACGTACACCCACACTTCTGGTTTGCTGTTTCACGTCTCTTGGCCTGCCTCACACTACTGGTTTTTCTGGTTCATGTCTCTCAGCCTGCCTCATGCTTCTAGTCTGCTGTCTTCTCTTCCGGGTGGTCTGTTTCTTATTTCTCCTCTAGCTGGTTGTGCATTTTCTGGTTTGCTTGCAGGATGTGTTTCTGGTTTGCTTGCAGGATGTGTTTCTGGTTGCTTGCAGGATGTGTTTCTGGTTTGCTTGCAGGAGGCGTTTCTGGTTTGCTTGCAGGACGTGTTTCTGGTTTGCTTTCCTGGTGGTGACGTTTCTGGTTTGCTCTCCCGGTGATGTCATTTCTGATCTCTTGCCGTTCTGCTCTCTCTTCCTTTTGGCCGGTTGTTGTAGGGTTGCTGTTTTTCAATTGTGTTGGCCCTCTGCCCTAGTTTTGTCTTCCAAGGCCTTTATATACTCTCTTCCATAAAACCCTAATAGGGCTTACATGGCGGATTTACGTTCTTGCCCTTACGCTACAGATTTACTTTCTTGCCCTTCCATGTGACTTTACTCTCTTGCACACTTAACTCTAGTTGACAACAATTACAACTCATACAAGGCTGTGGGAACAACAAACATATTCAAATATTATGCTTTTCACTCCATTTAAAATGAAAAGGCATTAACAATATATTAAAAAATCAAAACATTGCATTTTTTCAATTTTCAGAATTTTAAAGTTTTGTAGGGATAAATGTGTTGTTAATGTAATTTGTTTTGATTTCTATAATTTTAATCTGTAAACATCCTACTTAAGAAAAAACCAATATAATGGACCATAATAAGAAGATTTCTCACTCTCCTATAGAGACATATGCATGGCCCAACATTGAAGTTTAGGATTCCAATTTGTAATATTCATCAACTAAAGTGTCTTTTATTCAATTGAGTCCATTACTTGTATTTTTGTTGAATTAACATATTCAAATATTACACTTTTCACTCTATTTGAAATGAAAGTGCATTAATAATATATTAAAAAATCAAAAATTTGCATTTTTTCCATTTTCAAAATTTTAGAGTCTTATAGAAATAAATGTGTTGTTAATAATCAGTTGAATTTAAATATTGTAAATTTCTTAACTATCACCTTTGCCACAATGCAATTTGCAATGATTTCTTCAATTTTAGTTTGCAAACATCTTACTTAAGAAAAAGGAAATACAATGAACCCTAATAAGAAGTTTTCCCACTCCCCTTTAGAGATATATGCAAGACCCAACATTGAGGTTTAAGATTCCAATTCGTAAGATTCATCCACCAAAGTGTTTTTTATTAAATTGAGTCCATTATTTGTCTTTTTGTTAAATTAACATATTCAAATATTATGCTTTTCACTCTATTTAAAATGAAAGGGTATTAACAATTCATTAAAAAATCCAAACCTTGCATTTTTTTAATTTTCAGAATTTTAGAGTCTTATAGGAATAATTGTGTTGTTAATAATGAGTTGAATTTAAATTTTGTAAATTTCTTAATTATCTCCCTTGCCACAATGCAATTTGCAATGATTTCTATAATTTTAGTCTACAAACATCTTACTTAAGAAAAAGGAAATACAATGGACCCTAATAAGAAGTTTTCTCACACCCCTCTAGAGATATATGTTTCACCCAACAATGAAAATTATGATTGCTATTTATAATATTCATCCACTATGGTGTATTTTATACAATTGTGTTCATTACTTGTATTTTTGTGGAATTAACATATTCAAATATTATACTTTTCACTCTATTTAAAACGAAAAGACATTAACAATATATTAAAAAATCAAAACATTGCATTTTTTCAATTTTAAGAATTTTAGAGTCTTATAAGGATAAATGTGTTGTTAATAATCAGTAGAATTTAAGTTTTATAAATTTCTTAATTATCTCCCATGCCACAATGCAATTTGTATTGTTTTCTATAATTTTAGTCTGCAAACATCTTATTTAAGAAAAAGCATATACAGTAGATCCTAATAAGAAGTTTTCCCACTCCCCTATAGAGATATATGCATGACCCAACATTGAGGTTTAGGATTCCAATTTGTAAGATTCATCCACCAAAGTGTTTTTTATTGAATTGAGTCCATTACTTGTATTTTTGTTGAATTAACATATTCAAATATTATGCTTTTGACTCTATTTAAAATGAAAGGGCATTAACAATTTAGTAAAAAATCAAAACTTTGCATTTTTTCAATTTTGAGAATTTTCGATTCTTATAGGGATAAATGTGTTGTTAATAATCAATTGAATTTAAATTTTGTAAATTTCTTAATTATCTCCCTTGCCACAATGCAATTTGTATTGATTTCTATAATTTTAATCTGCAAACATTTTATTTAAGAAAAAACAAATACAATGGACCCTAATAAGGAGTTTTCCCACTCTCCTATAGAGATATATGCCTAA
Organism: Bruguiera gymnorhiza; assembly: GCA_020883675.1. Classification (NCBI taxonomy): domain Eukaryota; kingdom Viridiplantae; phylum Streptophyta; class Magnoliopsida; order Malpighiales; family Rhizophoraceae; genus Bruguiera; species Bruguiera gymnorhiza. Next base: position 7,507,897 of record JAIRCJ010001061.1, on the reverse strand, counting down.
CCCAATATTAAGGTTTAATATTCCAATTCGTAATATTCATCCGCCAAAGTGTTTTTTATTAAATTGAGTCCATTATTTGTATTTTTTTATTAATTAACGTATTCAAATATTATGCTTTTCACTCCACTAAAAATGAAAAGGCATTAACGATATATGAAAAAAATCAAAACATTGCATTTTTTCAATTTTCAGAATTTTGGAGTCTTATAGGGATAAATGTATTGTTAATAATCAGTTAAATTTAAATTTTGTAAATTTCTTAAATATCTCCCTTTTCACAATACAATTTGTAATGATTTCTATAATTTTAATTTGCAAACATCTTATTTAAGAAAAAGGAAATATAATGGACCCTAATAAGAAGTTTTCCCGCTCCCCTACATAGATATATGCATGACCTAACATTGAGGTTTAGGATTCCAATTCATAAGATTCATCCACCAAGGTGTTTTTTATTGAATCGAGTCTATTACATGTATTTTTGTTCAATTAATATATTCAAATATTATCCTTTTCACTCTATATAAAATGAAAGAGCATTAACAATATATTAAAAAATCAAAACCTTCCATTTTTTCAATTTTCGGAATTTTAGAGTATTATAGGGATAAATGTATTGTTAATAAGTAGTTGAATTTAAATTTTGTAAATCTCTTAATTATGTCCCTTGCCACTAAAGTGTCTTTTATTCGATTGAGTCCATTACTTGTATTTTTGTTGAATTAACAAATTCAAATATTATGCTTTTCGCTCCATATGGAATAAAAGAGCATTAATATTATATTAAAAAATTAAAACTTTGCATTTTTTCAATTTTCATAATTTTATAGGTATAAAGGTGTTAATAATTAGTTGAATTTAAATTTTGTAAATTTCTTAACTATCTCCATTGCCACATTGCAATTTGTGATGATTTCTATAATTTTAAACTACAAACATCTTACTTAAGAAAAAGCAAATACAATAGACCCTAATAAGAAGTTTTCTCACTCCCTTGTAGAGATATATGCATGACTCATCATTGAGGTTTAGGATTCTAATTTGTAATATTCATCCATTAAAGTGTTTTTTTTTTATGTAATTGAGTCCAATACTTGTATTTTTGTTGAATTAACATATTCAAATATTATGCATTTCACTCCGTTTAAAATGAAAGGGCATTAACAACATATTAAAAAATCAAAACATTGCATTTTTTCAATTTTTAGAATTTTAGACTCTTATGGGGATAAACATGTTGTTAATAATCAGTTGAATTTAAATTTTGTAAATTTCTTAATTATCTCCCTTACCACAATTGGATTTGCATTGATTTCTATAATTTTAGTCTACAAACATATTACTTAAGGAAAATCGAATACAATGGATTCTAATAAGAAGTTTTTCCACATTCCTATAGAGATATATGCATGACCCATCTTTGAGGTTTAGGTTTCCAATTTGTAATATTAATCCACTAAAGTATTTTTTATTGAATTGAGTCCATTACTTGTATTTTTGTTGAATTTACATATTCAAATATTATACTTTTCACTCTATTCAAAATGAAAGGGCATTAGCAATATATTAAAAAATCAAAACATTGTACTTTTTCAATATTCAGAATTTTAGAGTGTTATAGGGATAAATGTATTTTTAATAATCAGTTGAATTTAAATTTTGTAAATTTCTTAATTATGTCTCATGCCACAATGCAATTTGTATTGATTTTTATAATTTTATTCTCCAAACATTTTATTTAAGAAAAAGCAAATATAATGGACCCTAATAAGAAGTTTTTCTACTCTCATATAGAGATACATGCATGACCCAACATTGAAGTTATGGATTTCACTTTGTAATATTCATCCACTAAAGTGTTTTTTATTCAATTGAGTCTATTACTTGTATTTTTGTTAAATCAACATATTCAAATATTATGCTTTTCACTTTATTCAAAATGACAGGGCATTAACAATATATTGAAAAATCAAAACTTTGCATTTTTTCAATTTTCAGAATTTTAGAGTCTTATAGGAATAAATGTGTTGTTACTAAACAGTTAAATTTAAATATTGTAAATTTCTTAATTATCACCCTTGCCACAATGCAATTTGTAATGATTTCTATAATTTTAGTTTGCAAACATCTTACTTAAGAAGAAGCAAACATAATGGACCCTAATAAGAAGTTTTCTCACTCCCCACTAGAGATATATGTTTGACCCAACATTGAAAATGAAGTTCCCAACTTCACCCTAGGATCTACTAGTTTGTGATACTGAGAGGGGGGGTGAATCAGTATCACCACAATTCGCAATTCGCAGGAAAGTGAACAACTTCAATCTCTTCTTAAAAGCGAACTCTTTCTCAGATTCGACTAAGGTAGATCTATTGCTACCTACTAATCACAATAGTCCCCAAAGTCACCTTTCAAACACCTTGCCTAATAGACAATTCGGATGTTCTTGTTTAGGTCTTCGTTAGGTTATGGGTTGGCTGATACTTTAGCTGCATTCACAACTCAATTCAAAACACAGAACGTAAAGCAAATTAAGGACACACGAGATTTACGTGGTTCCGTCAACGTGACGTACATCCACGGTGGTAGGGACTCTCCCTTACCGAGACTATCCACTATACTTGAGAATTATACTTACAATGGATGTCTTAATCTTCTGCTCCTTTCACTATTGCAATTACTAAGCAAGTACAATACAAAGAGTGTCACTTACTGTGTCTACTCTTCTTCTAGCTTGTCTTGCCTCTGTTGAATTGAAAGGCTGCTCCACTGCCGCTTAGAAGTTCACCGCAACGCTCTCTAACCTCTCTTGAAGAAATCTAGAAATACGTTGAGTTCTTTCTGATGCTTCGCCAAATTCCTTCTCTAGGTTGTCTCACACAGCTCCTGCTTTCACCGTCTCACGGTTTCACAGCTTGCACTCAAGCTTCTGGTCTGCCGTTTCACGTCTCACAGCCTGCCCCACGCTTCTGATCAGTCACGCTGTTGCACGTTCTGGTCTCACGCTCCTGGTCTGCTGTTTCACGTCTCTTGGCCTGCCTCACACTACTGGTTTTTCTGGTTCACGTCTCTTGCCCTGCCTCACGCTTCTAGTCTGCTGTCTTCTCTTCCGGGTGGTCTCACGGATACCAGGTCTGCTGTCTTCTCTTCCGGGTGGTCTCACGGATACCAGGTCTGCTGTCTTCTCTTCCGGGTGGTCTGTTTCTTATTTCTCCTCTTGCTGGTTGTGCGTTTCTGGTTTGGTTGCAGGATGTGTTTCTGGTTTGCTTGCAGGAGGCGTTTCTGGTTTGCCTGCAGGATGTGTTTCTGGTTTGCTTGCAGGACGTGTTTCTGGTTTGCTTGCAGGACGTGTTTCTGGTTTGCTTGCAGGAGGTTGCACGTTCTGGTTTGCTCTCCCGGTGGTGACGTTTCTGGTTTGCTCTCCTGGTGGTGTTGTTTCTGATCTCTTTCCCTTCTGCTCTCTCTTCCTTTTGGCCAGTTGCTGTAGGGTTGCTGTTTATTCAATTGTGTTGGCCCTCTGCCCTAGTTTTGTCTTCCAAGGCCTTTATATACTCTCTTCCATAAAACCCTAATAGGGCTTACATGGCGGATTTACGTTCTTGCCCTTACGCGGTAGATTTACTTTCTTGCCCTTCCATGTGACTTTACTGCCCTTCCATATGACTTTACTCTCTTGCACACTTAACCCTAGTTGACAACAATTACAACCCATACAAGGCTGTGGGAACAACAATCTCCCCCTTTGTAATTGTTGGCAACATTTATAACAAAAGCCATTATGCAGCAGTCTTTCATAATCTTCTTGGAGTAACAATCCAGAAGCAGATGGATTACAACTCCCCCTAAATATGCACTCCCCCTTCCTTAACAACTCCCCCTGCACTGTTGCTTCTCTCCCCCTTTGCCAACCAATTACAAATTTGAAAAACTTGCAAAGTAGAGATGGAGGATTCACCTGAACTTCAGGCTTGAGGAGGCATTTGCACAGACAGACTCATTCTGTGCTTTTCAAACAGCTCTGTGGACAAAGGTTTAGTTAGAATATCTGAGATTTGATCTTTAGTACCGACATACTCCAACTGAATTGTGCCCTCTTCCACTTGATCCTTGATAAAGTGATACCGGATGTCAATATGCTTGCTCCTTGAATGTTGAACTGGATTCTTGCTAAGATCAATTGCACTTTGATTATCACAAAGTACACTCACTGGTAACTTCACTTCAACACCCAAATCGGCCAATTGTCTTTGCATCCATATCACCTGAGTACATGCTGCACAAGCAGCCATATACTCAGCCTCCGCTGTGCTCAAAGCAACACTGTTTTGCTTTCTACTTAGCCATGCAACACACTTTGAACCCAAGTAGAAGCTGCAGCCACTGGTTGATTTTCTATCATCTGTGCTTCCTGCCCAGTCTGCATCAGTGTATGCTCGTAGTTTTACAGAATCCATGGCAGGATACCACAAGCCCATTTCCAGTGTCCCCTTGAGGTATCTTAGGATTCTTTTCACTGCCAACACATGAGATTCCTTAGGATCAGCTTGGAATCTGCTGGCGATGCACACAGCTTGCATGAGATCAGGCCTTGATGCTGTAAGGTACAGAAGGCTCCCTATCATCTTCCTGTATTCTGTAGGGCTTGTACTCCTTCCTTCCTGATCTTTTGTTAACTTGCAGCCCACTGTCATAGGGGTACTGACAGGTCTGCTATCCTCCATGCCAAACTTTTTCAGCATCTCTTTGGCATATTTTGTCTGAGAAATAAAAATACCTTCTTCACATTGTTTTATTTGTAATCCAAGAAAGTAAGTCATTTCTCCAATCAATGACATCTCAAATTCCTCACTCATCTTCTGTGAAAATTCTTGGCATAGCGCAGAGTGATCCCCTCCAAAGATGATGTCATCTACATATACTATGGTTATCAGTTGGCCTTTCTCTGAGTTGAACACATATAGGTTATTATCAACTGTTCCTCTTTTGAAGTTCAACCTTCTCAAATACGCGTCCAGCCTGCTATACCATGCTCTTGGGGCTTGTTTAAGGCCATACAAGGCTTTCTTCAGCTTGCACACATGTGTCTCATCCTCACTGATTTGTACTCCATCGGGTTGTTCAATATACACTTCTTCTTTTAGGAGCCCATTCAAAAAGGCTGATTTCACATCCATCTGGTAAACTTTATACCTCTTATGTGCTGCCAAAGCTAAGAATATTCTGATAGTTTCCAACCTTGCTACTGGTGCAAAAGTTTCATCAACATCTACTCCTTCTATTTGAGTGTAGCCTTTGCAAACCAGCCTAGCCTTGTTCCTCACCACCTTGCCATCCTCATTGTGTTTATTTTTAAACACCCATTTTGTTCCTATGACATTCTTGTTAGTGGGTCTTGGAACTAGCTCCCATGTTTCATTCTTCTCGATTTGATCTAGCTCCTCATTGATAGCTTTGATCCAGGCTTTGTCTTGTGCAGCCTCTTCAACAGATTTAGGTTCAACTTGTGAGAGTAAAGCAGTAGCTCCCACAATTCCTCTTCTTGTTGTAACTCCTGCTGATGGGTCACCTATTATCTGATTTCCTTGATGAGCACTGGTCCATGTCTTCTTTGTCTTTCTTTTTTGCACAGTCTTAGTTGCAAGAGAATCTCCTTCTTCATCTTCAGACTCACTCTTCTCTGAGTCTGAACTTACTTCTTTTCCCACTTCTTCATGTTGGTCAGATTCTTCATCTATCTTGAAGTCATCTTCTTCACTATCCTCAGCTTCTCCATTATGCGTTGTTTTCCAGTTTTCATCTATTCTCACATCACTGGAAGTGACCACTTTTCCCAGTTTATGTAGAAAAACTCTATAACCTTTTGTCTTTGCTGAGTATCCCACAAAGATGCCTTCATCTGACCTAGCATGGAATTTTCCCAAGTTTTGCTCCTTGTTCTTCACAAAACATGGGCTGCCAAAGATTCTAAGATACTTGGCTGTTGTCTTCTTCCCACTCCATAGCTCATATGGAGTCTTATCAGTATTGGGCCTTAGTGAAACTCTGTTCAATAGGTGCACGGCTGTAAATGTTGCTTCTGTCCAAAATCTTGTGTGAAGCTTGGATTCCAGCAGTAGAGTTCTTGCCATTTCAACCACAGCTCTATTTTTCCTCTCTACCACCCCGTTCTGTTGAGGAGTTCTTGCTGCTGCCATCTGATGGTGAATTCCATGCTTCTCAAGGTAATCGTCAAAAGCTCCATTTGTGAATTCAATGCCTTGATCTGACCTCAATACTTTGATCTTCTTTCCACTCTCATTTTCAGCCAATCTTCTGTATCTCTTGAAGCATTTCAAAACTTCTGACTTATGTGTGAGGTGCATGATGCAGGTCCTTCTAGAATAATCATCAACAAACAAGATGAAGTACCTCTCACCATTCAACCCTTTTGTTCTCATCGGCCCACACAAATCAGTATGCACAATGTCAAGCACTGCTTTAGAACTGACCTCTTTGGTCTTATACTGCTTTCTGACCTGTTTTCCTTTAGAGCATGCTGAGCAAACATACTCCCTCTCTCTCTTAAGGTCTGGAATGTCTCTGATTGCATGAGTAGTGGTCAGCTTCCTCATGTTCTTCTGTGTTAAGTGTCCCAGCCTCCGATGCCAGAGTTGATTTTCTTCTTCTTTTGTAAGTAAACAGCTGTTTGTCTTGTCCTCATCAATTACATATAAATTTCCAGCTGTTCTTTTCCCAGCTGCAACAGTATTGCATTCTTTACTCTTTACTTGGCAACCTGTTTTTGTGAATATCACTTTATGGTCTTCATTGCATAGTTGGCTGACAGATGCTAGATTATATCTGAGTCCTTCAACATGCAGAACATCTTTCAGCTTTCCTTTTCCAATATTTACTGACCCTTGACCACTGATGTTGAGTGAATCATCATTGCCAAACTTGACTCTGCCTTCTCTTGACTTGTTTAGCTTTGACAATTTACTCTTGTCTCCCGTCATGTGTGAAGTGCATCCACTGTCAAGGATCCACTGCTTATCCTTGTAGTCAGCTTTGAGTGCAATTTCAGCTATATTAGCCACCTCCCTTTTAGCTTTATATTCCTTCTTTTGAATTGGCTGGAAGATAGCTTTCTCCTTTTTCTCAGCTTTGACTACACCGCTTGTTTTCACTATGCCATTGAGTGCCTTCTCTTGCTCAGGGAGAAGTGTCATGCATCTCTTGGCATTATGGTCATCCTGCCCACACCTTTCACACTGTTCCAAGTCTCCCAATATAGCAAACTTGTTCTTTGAAACCACTGGTTTGGGCTTCCACCAACAATCCTTGTCAGTGTGTCCTTGCTTTTTACAGTATGTGCAAGAACTCACGACAGGTGTTCTCCTCTGAATTTTGTATTGTCTCCCCCTGTATACAGCATCATATCTTCTCAAGTTGGAGACATATACTGGCCTTCTCCACCAGCAGTTACTTGCCTTGTGACCCCAAACTCCACAATAAACACAGTGACCTTGAAACTGCCTCTTCTTGGGTCTAATCACAGCTTGTTTTCTTTTGTTCATTACTTGCTGTGTAGGCAACGTGGCTGGCTTCTTTGCTTGTGTGGCTTTCATTTCAGCTACCTTTTTCTCCTTCTTCTGTTCAGCCATAGCCCTTTGCTGGCTGATCTTCTTTTCTTCATTTTTGTTTGCCACCCTAGGTTGCTTCTTCAAATCCTCTTTATTCTCAGCTATCTTCTCCTGAGTCACAACCTTCTCTTTCAACTTATGTGGCACATTCTTATTATCTTTAGGCAATGCAGCCTCAGATTGCTGCACTTTCTCTTCATTCTTCTTTTCTCTTGCAGAACTTGTTTCTCCTATCATTTCAAGCTTCTGCACGTTCTCTTCACTCCTTTTGAGTTGTTGCTGAAGTCTCAGCAACTCTATCTCCATTTCTTCAATTGTTGAAGTCCTTGAGCCAAGCTCCATAGTAAGGTCTTCACATATTTTGATATGTTCTTCAAATCTTCTCTTCAAGTCAATATGTTCAGCCCTTATTTCATCCTTTTGACTTTCAGCTTCCTCAGACTTTGCTTCAACTTGTTTTATGTGGGCCTCTAACCTTCTTATGGTTCTGCCCCTTCTGATTATCTCCTTTGAAGCTGCTTCCAACTCAGCTTCAAAATCTGGTTCTTCTTCATCAACCTCCTCTTCCTCTTCAGAGGTTGAACTACCACCTTGAGTTGATGCCATAAAGGCATGCTCATCTGATGAGTCTACATCTTCCTCCTCATCGGCTTCTTTTGTCTGGCTCACATAACTCTTGAATGAGCCTCTCTTCTTCTTCTGTGGGCTAGCAGTCTTCTTGCTGGACTTCCTTGACTTGAATGATGGTCTTCTCCATTTTGAATTCTGCTCATCATCACCATCCTCATCTTCATCATCAAGTTTCACTTTGCACTGAGAAGCAAAGTGTCCAGTCTGTCCACAACGATAACATCTCAAGGACAACTGTCCTTTTCCCTTCTTAGACCCCCTTTTGAATTTCCTTGTGAAGTATGCCAACACTTCACCTTCACTTTCTTCCTCATCATCATCATCATCCTCGCTGGATGATTCTTCCTCTTCTTTTATCTTCAAGTGTTTCATAGCTTTGAAAGCTGCCTCCTTTGATACCTTTGACGTTGAGGAGCTCTCAGTTGACTTTATTCTCATCTCATATGCAATGAGATTGCATTGGAGATCATGCAGAGACATGGAATTGAGATCTCTACTCTCCTCTATGGCTGCCACCTTTGAGGCAAACCTCTCAGGCAGAATTCTCAGAATTTTCTTCACAATAGATGAGTCCTTCTTGTTCTTCCCATGACTTCTAAGATCGTTTACAGCATCAATAACCCTGGTGAAGAACTCTTGGACTGTATCATTTTTCTGCATTCTGAGAGATTCATATCTCTCCTTGACAACTTGAAGCTTGGCCTCCTTCATTCTGCCATCACCTTTATAGACTTTCTGCAATCTGTCCCATATCTCCTTGGCAGATTTGCAGTCCATAACTTTAGCATATTCAGCATCTGTCAATGCTGAAATGATGACATTTGAGGCCTTCCCATTTATCTCAAACTGTCTTAATTCCTTTGGGGTTGGATCTTTACCTTCTTCTGGAGGCTCAAAACCCTCCTGTACAGATTTCACCACGTTCATGCCCATGGTTGCAAATACCACCTGCATTCTCGCTCTCCACATATGGTAGTTGGTTCCGTTGAAGATTGGAACCTTCTTGCTGTAAGTAGTGCTGGTGTTGGTACCGGCGTCCATTTCTCAGTATGCTAAACAAGTTAAAACTTCTGGAGCTCTTCAAACTAGTACACCAAGCTGTTAAGCTTTATCCTGGTGAACTTGTGCTCTGATACCAATTGAAGTTCCCAACTTCACCCTAGGATCGACTAGTTTGTGATACTGAGAGGGGGGGTGAATCAGTATCACCACAATTCGCAATTCGCAGGAAAGTGAACAACTTCAATCTCTTCTTAAAAGCGAACTCTTTCTCAGATTCGACTAAGGTAGATCTATTGCTACCTACTAATCACAATAGTCCCCAAAGTCACCTTTCAGACACCTTGCCTAATAGACAATTCGGATGTTCTTGTTTAGGTCTTCGTTAGGTTATGGGTTGGCTGATACTTTAGCTGCATTCACAACTCAATTCAAAACACAGAACGTAAAGCAAATTAAGGACACACGAGATTTACGTGGTTCCGTCAACGTGACGTACATCCACGGTGGTAGGGACTCTCCCTTACCGAGACTATCCACTATACTTGAGAATTATACTTACAATGGATGTCTTAATCTTCTGCTCCTTTCACTATTGCAATTACTAAGCAAGTACAATACAAAGAGTGTCACTTACTGTGTCTACTCTTCTTCTAGCTTGTCTTGCCTCTGTTGAATTGAAAGGCTGCTCCACTGCCGCTTAGAAGTTCACCGCAACGCTCTCTAACCTCTCTTGAAGAAATCTAGAAATACGTTGAGTTCTTTCTGATGCTTCGCCAAATTCCTTCTCTAGGTTGTCTCACACAGCTCCTGCTTTCACCGTCTCACGGTTTCACAGCTTGCACTCAAGCTTCTGGTCTGCCGTTTCACGTCTCACAGCCTGCCCCACGCTTCTGATCAGTCACGCTGTTGCACGTTCTGGTCTCACGCTCCTGGTCTGCTGTTTCACGTCTCTTGGCCTGCCTCACACTACTGGTTTTTCTGGTTCACGTCTCTTGCCCTGCCTCACGCTTCTAGTCTGCTGTCTTCTCTTCTGGGTGGTCTCACGGATACCAGGTCTGCTGTCTTCTCTTCCGGGTGGTCTCACGGATACCAGGTCTGCTGTCTTCTCTTCCGGGTGGTCTGTTTCTTATTTCTCCTCTTGCTGGTTGTGCGTTTCTGGTTTGGTTGCAGGATGTGTTTCTGGTTTGCTTGCAGGAGGCGTTTCTGGTTTGCCTGCAGGATGTGTTTCTGGTTTGCTTGCAGGACGTGTTTCTGGTTTGCTTGCAGGACGTGTTTCTGGTTTGCTTGCAGGAGGTTGCACGTTCTGGTTTGCTCTCCCGGTGGTGACGTTTCTGGTTTGCTCTCCTGGTGGTGTTGTTTCTGATCTCTTGCCGTTCTGCTCTCTCTTCCTTTTGGCCGGTTGCTGTAGGGTTGCTGTTTATTCAATTGTGTTGGCCCTCTGCCCTAGTTTTGTCTTCCAAGGCCTTTATATACTCTCTTCCATAAAACCCTAATAGGGCTTACATGGCGGATTTACGTTCTTGCCCTTACGCGGTAGATTTACTTTCTTGCCCTTCCATGTGACTTTACTGCCCTTCCATATGACTTTACTCTCTTGCACACTTAACCCTAGTTGACAACAATTACAACCCATACAAGGCTGTGGGAACAACAGAAAATAATGATTGTTATTTATAATATTGATCCATAAAAGTGTATTTTAAACAATTAAGTTCATTACTTTTATTTTTGTTGAATTAACATATTCTAATATTTTTCTTTTCACTCCATGTAAAATGAAATGGCATTAACAATATATTAAGAAAATCAGAGCATTACATTTTTTCACTTTTCAAAATTTTACAATCTTATAAAGATAAATACGTTGTTAATAGTCAGTTGAATTTAAATTTTCTAAATTTCTTAATTATGTTCTTCGCCACAATGCAATTTTCTGATGATTTCTGTAATTTTAGTCTGCAAACATATTAGGTAAGAAAAAACAAATACAATGGACTCTAATAAGAAATTTTCTCACTCCATTCTAAAGATATATACTTGACCCAACATTGAAACCTAGGATTCCAATTTGTAATATTCATCCACTAAAGTGTTTTTTATTCAATTGAGTCCATTGCTTGTATTTTTGTTGAATTAACATATTCAAATATTAAACTTTTCACTCCATTTAAAATCAAAGGGCATTAACAATATATTAAAAAATCAAAATATTGCATTTTTTCAATATTCAGAATTTTAGAGTCTTATAAGGATAAATGTGTTGTTAATAATGAGTTGAATTTAAATTTTGTAAATTTCTTAATTATCTCTCTTGCCACAATGCACTTTATATTGATTTCTATAATTTTAGTCTGTAAACATCTTAATTAAGAAAAAACAAATGCAATGCACTCTAATAAGTAGTTTTCCCAGTCCGCTCTAGAGATATATGCTTGACCCAACATTGAAACTATGGATTCCAATTTTTAATATTCATCCACTAAAGTATTTTTTATTAGATTGAGTCCATTGCGTGTATTTTTGTTTAAGTAACATATTCATATATTATTCTTTTCACTCTGTTTAAAATGAAAGGACATTAAAAATATATTAAAAAATCAAAACATTGCATTTTTTCAATATTCAGAATTTTAGAGTCTTATAGAGATAAATGTATTATTAATAATTAGCTGAATTTAAATTTTGTAAATTTCTTAATTATCTCTCTTGCCACAATGCACTTTGTATTGATTTCTATAATTTTAGTCTGCAAACATATTACATAAGAAAAAACAAATGCAATGAACTCTAATAAGAAATTTTCCCACTCCATTTTAGGGATATATACTTGACCCAACATTGAAACTTAGGATTCCAATTTGTAATATTCATCCACTAAAGTGTTTTTTATTCAATTAAGTCCATTACTTGTATTTTGGTTCAATTAAAATATTCAAATATTATTCTTTTCACTTTGTTTAAAATGAAAGGGCATTAAAAATATATTAAAAAATCAAAACATTGCATTGTTTCAATATTTAGAATTTTAGAGTCTTATAGAGATAAATGTATTGTTAATAATCAATTGAATTTAAATTTTCTACATTTCTTAATTATCTCCCTTGTGACAATGCAATTTGCATTGATTTCTATAATTTTAGCCTACAAACATCTTACTTAAGAAAAAGCGAATACAGTGGACCTTAATAAGAAGTTTTCCCACTCTCCTATAGAGATATATGCATGACCCATCATTGAGGTTTAGGTTTCCAATTTGTAATATTAATCCACTAAAGTATTTTTTATTGAATTGAGTCCATTACTTGTATTTTTGTTGAATTTACATATTCAAATATTATGCTTTTCACTTTATTTAAAATGAAAGGGTATTAGCAATATATTAAAAAATCAAAACATTGCATTTTTTCAATATTCAGAATTTTAGAGTCTTATAGGGATAAATGTATTGTTAATAATTAGTTGAATTTAAATTTTGTAAATTTCTTAATTATCTCCATTGTCACAAAGCAATTTGTATTGATTTTTATAATTTTAGACTGCAAACATCTTACTAAAGAAAAAACCAATACAATGGACCCTAATAAGAAGTTTTCCTACTCCCCTCTAAACATATATGCCTGACCTACCATTGAAGTTTAGGATTCCACTTTGTAATATTCATCCACTAAAGTGTTTTTTCTTCAATTGAGTCCATTACTTGTATTTTTGTTGTAAGAAGTTTTCCCACTCCCCTTTAGAGATATATGCTTGACCTAACATTGAAAATTATGATTGCTATTTATAATATTGATCTACTAAAATGTATTTTAAACAATTGAGTTTATTATTTGAATTTTTGTTCAATTAACATATTCTAATATTTTCCTTTTCACTCCATGTACAATGAAAAGGCATTAACAATATATTTAAAAAATCAGAGTATTGCACTTTTTCAATTTTATGAATTTTACAGACTTATAAGGATAAATACGTTTTTTATAATCATTTGAATTTAAATTTTCTAAATTTCTTAATTGTGTTCTTTGCCACAATGCAATTTCTGATGATTTATGTAATTTTAGTCTACAAACATATTACTTAAGAAAAAAAAAATGCAATGGACTCTAATAAGAAGTTTTCCCACTCCCCTCTAGAGATATATGTTTGACCCAACATTGAAACTTAGGATTCTAACTTGTAATATTCATCTGCTAAAGTGTTTTTATATTCAATTGAGTCTAATACTTGTATTTTTGTTGAATTAACATATTCAAATATTATGCATTTCACTCTGTTTAAAATGAAAGGGCATTAACAACATATTAAAAATTCAAAACATTGCATTTTTTCAATTTTTAGAATTTTAGAGTCTTATGGGGATAAACGTGTTGTTAATAATCAGTTGAATTTAAATTTTGTAAATTTCTTAATTATCTCCCTTGCCACAAAGTGATTTGCATTGATTTCTATAATTTTAGTCTACAAACATCTTACTTAAGAAAAAGAAAATACAATGGACCCTAATAAGAAGTTTTCCCACTCCCCTATAGAGATATATGCTTGACCCAACATTGAAACTTAGGATTCCAATTTGTAATATTCATCAACGAAAGTGTTTTTTATTCAATTGAGTCCATTACTTCCATTTATATTAAATTAACATATTCAAATATTACGTATTTCACTCCATTTAAGATGAAAGGGCATTAACATTATATTAAAAAATCAAAACATTGCATTTTTTCAATTTTTAGAATTTTAGAGTCTTATAAGGATAAATGTATTGTCAATAATTAGTTGAATTTAAATTTTGTAAATTTCTTAAATATCTCCCTTTCCACAATGCAATTTGTAATGATTTCTATAATCTTAGTCTACAAACATCTTACTTAAGAAAAAGCAAATACAAAGGACCCTAATAAGAAGTTTTCCCACTTCCCAAAAGAGATATATGTTTGACCCAACATTGAAGATAATGATTGCTATTTATAATATTGATCCACTTAAGTGTATTTTAAACAATTGAGTTTATTACTTGTATTTTTGTTGAATTAACATATTCTAATATTTTCCTTTTCACTCCATGTAAAATGAAATGACATTAACAATATATTAAAAAAGTGAGAGCATTGAATTTTTTCAATTTTCAAACTTTTACAGTCTTATAAAGATAAATACCTTGTTAATAGTCAGTTGGATTTAACTTTTCTAAATTTCTTAATTGTGTTCTTTGCCACAATGCAATTTCTAATGATTTCTATAATTTTAGTCTGCAAACATATTACGTAAGAAAAACAAATGCAATGGATTCTAATAAAAAATTTTCCCACTCCATTTTAGAAATATATACTTGACCCAACATTGAAACTTAGAATTCCAATTTGTAATATTCATCTACTAAAGTGTTTTTTATTCAATTGAGTCCATTGCTTGTCTTTTTGTTGAATTAACATATTCAAATATTATACCTTTCACTCCATTTAAAATCAAAGAGCATTAACAATATATGACAAATGTGTTATAGGGATAAATGTGTTGTTAATAATGAGTTGAATTTAGATTTTGTAAATTTTCTAATTATCTCCCTTGCCACAATGCAATATGTAATGATTTCTATAATTTTAGTCTGCAAACATCTTACTTAAGAAAAAGCAAATACAATGGACCTTAATAAGAAGTCTTCCCACTACCCTTTAGAGATATGTGCATGACCCAACATTGAAGTTTAGGATTCCAATTTGTAATATTCGTCCACGAAAGTGTTTTTTATTCAATTGAGTCCATTACTTGTATTTTTGTTGAATTAACTTATTCAAATATTATGCTCTTCACTCTATTTAAAATGAAAGGGCATTAAGAATTTATTAAAAAATCAAAACATTCCAGTTTTTTCAATTTCTAGAATTTTAGAGTCTTAAAAGGATAAATGTATTGTTAATAATCTGTTGAATTTAAATTCTATAAATTTCTTAATTATCTCCCCTGCCACAATGCAATTTGTATTGATTTCTATAATTTTAGTCTCCAAACATCTAACTTAAGGAAAAGCCAATAGAATGGACCTTAACAAGAAGTTTTTCCACTCCCTTATAGAGATATATGCCTGACCCAACATTGAAATTTAGGATTCCACTTTATAATATTCATTCACTAAAGTGTTTTTTATTCAATTGAGTCCATTACTTGTATTTTTGTTGTATTAACATATTCAAATATTATGCTTTTCACTCCCTTTAAAATGAAAGGGCATTAGCAATATATTAAAAAATCAAAACATTGTATTTTTTCAATATTTAGAATTTTTGAGTCTTATAGGGATAAATGTATTGTTAATAATCAGTTGAATTTAAATTTTGTAAATTTCTTAAATATCTCCCTCGTCACAATGCAATTTGTAATGATTTCTATAATTTCAGTCTACAAACATTGTACTTAAGAAAAAGCAAATACAATGGACCTTAATAAGAAGTTTTCCCACTCCCCTCTAGTGATATATGCTTGACCCAACATTGAAAATTATGATTGTTATTTATAATATTGATCCATTCAAGTGTATTTTAAAGAATTGAGTTCATTACTTGTATTTTTGTTGAATTAACATATTCTAATATTTTCCTTTTTACTCCATGTACAATGAAATGGCATTAACAATATATTAAAAAAAATCAAAGCATTGCACTTTTTCAATTTTCAGAATTTTACAATCTTATAAGGATAAATACATTTTTTATAATCATTTGAATTTAAATTTTCTAAATTTCTTAATCGTGTTCTTCGCCACAATGCAATTTCGAATGATTTTTGTAATTTTAGTCTGCAAACATATTACTTAAGAGAAAACAAATGCAATGGACTCTACTAAAAAATTTTCCCACTCACCTTTAGAGATAGACGCATGAACCAACATTGAAATTTAGGATTCCACTTTGTATTATTCATCCACAAAGGTGTTTTTTATTCAATTAAGTCCATTACTTGTATTTTTATTGAATTAACTTGTTCAAATATTATGCTTTTCACTCTATTTAAAATGAAAGGGCACAAACTATATATTAAAAAATCAAAACTTTGAATTTTTTCCAATTTTCAAAATTTTAGAGTCTTATGAGGATAAATGTATTGTTAAAAATTTGTTGAATTCAAATTTTGTAAATTTCTTAATTATCTTCATTACCACAATGCAATTTGTAATGATTTCTATAATTTTAATTTGCTAACATCTTACTTAAGAAAAAGCAAATACAATGGACCCTAATAAGAAGTTTTCTCACTCCCTTATAAAGATATATGCATGACCTAACATTGAGGTTTAGGATTCCAATTTGTAATATTCATCCATTAAAGTGTTTTTTTATTGAATTGAGTCCATTACTTGTATTTTTGTTGAATTAACTTATTCAAATATTATACTTTTCACTCGATTTAAAATTGAAGGGCATTAACAATATATTAAAAAAATCAAAACATTGTATTTTTTCAATTTTCAGAATTTTAAAGTCTTATAGGGGTACATATGTTATTAATAATCGTTGAATTTAAATTTTGTAAATTTCTTAAATATCTCCTTTGCCATAATGCAATTTGTATTGATTTCTATAATTTTAGTCTCCAAACACCTTATTTAAGAAAAAGCAAATACAATGGACCCTAATAAGAAGTTTTCCCACTCCCTTATAAAGATATATGCATGACCCAACATTGAGGTTTAGGATTCCAATTTCTAATATTCATCCATTAAAGTGTTTTTTATTGAATTGAGTCCATTACTTGTATTTTTGTTGAATTAACTTATTCAAATATTATGCTTTCCACTCCATTTAAAATGAAAAGGCATAAACAATATATTAAAAAATCAAAACATTGCATTTTTTCAATTTTAAGAATTTTAGAGTCTTATGGGGATAAATGTGTTGTTAATAATTAGTTGAATTTAAATTTTATAAATTTCTTAATTATCTCTCTTGCCACAATGCAATTTGTATTGATTTCTATAATTTTAGTCTACAAACATCTTATTTAAGAAAAGCGAATACAATGGACCCTAATAAGAAGTTTTCCTACTCCCCTATAAAGATATATGCATGACCTAACATTGAGGTTTAGGATTCCAATTTGTAATATTCATCCATTAAGGTGTTTTTTATTGAATTGAGTCCATTACTTGTATTTTTGTTGAATTAACTTATTCAAATATTATGCTTTCCACTCCATTTAAAATAAAAGGGCATAAACAATATATTAAAAAATCAAAACATTGCATTTTTTTAATTTTCAGAATTTTAGAGTCTTATGGGGATAAATGTGTTGTTAATAATTAGTTGAATTTAAATTTTATAAATTTCTTAATTATCTCTTTTGCTACAATGCAATTTGTATTGATTTCTATAATTTTAGTCTATAAACATCTTATTTAAGAAAAAGCAAATACAATGGACCATAATAAGAAAATTTCCCACTCCCATATAGAGATATATACATGACCCAACATTGAGGTTTAGGATTCCAATTTTTAATATTCATCCATTAAAGTATTTTTTTATTGAATTGAGTTCATTACTTGTATTTTTGTTGAATTAATATATTCAAATATTATACTTTTTACTCCATTTAAAACGAAAGGGCATTAACATTATATTAAAAAATCGAAACTTTGCAATTTTTCAATTTTCAAAATTTTATAGTCTTATAAGTATAAAGGCATTGTTAATAATTAGTTGAATTTAATTTTTGTAGATTTCTTAATTATCTCTATTGCCACATTGCAATTTGTAACGATTTCTATAATTTTAGTCTACAAACATCTTACTTAAGAAAAGCAAATACAATGGACTCTAATAAAAAGTTTTCCCACTCCCCTATAGACATATATGCTTGACCCAACATTGAAAATTATGATTACTATTTATAATATTTATACACAAAATTGTATTTTATACAATTGAGTTCATTACTTGTATTTTTGCTGAATTAACATATTCTAATATTTTGCTTTTCACTCCATGTAAAATGAAATGACATTAACAATATATTAAAAACATTAGAGCATTGCATTTTTTCAATTTTAAGAATTTTACAGTCTTATAAAGATAAATACGTTGTTAATAATCAGTTCAATTTCACTCTTCTAAATTGCTTAATTGTGTTCTTTGCCATAATGCAATTTCTAATGATTTCTATAAATTTAGTCTACAAACATATTACTTAAGAAAAAACAAATGCAATGGACTATAATAAGAAGTTTTCTCACTTTCCTCTAGAGATATATACTTGACACAACATTGAAACTAAGGATTCCAATTTGTAATATTCATCCACTAAAGTGTTTTTTATTCAATTGAGTCAATTAGTTGTATTTTTGTTGAATTAAATTATTCAAATATTATACTTTTCACTCCATTTAAAATGAATGGGGATTAATAATATATTAAAAAATCAAAACATTGCATTTTTCAATTTTCAGAATTGTAAACTCTTATTGGGATAAATGTATTGTTAATAATCTGTTGAATTTAAATTTGTAAATTTCTTAAATATCTCCCACGCCACAATGCAATTTGTAATGATTTCTATAATTTTAGTCTGCAAACATCTTATTTAAGAAGAAGCAAATACAATGGAACCTAATAAGAAGTTTTTCCACTTCCCTATAGAGATATATGCTTGACCCAACATTGAAATTTAGGATTCCATTTTGTAATATTCATCCACTAAAATGTTTTTTATTCAATTAAGTCCATTACCTGTATTTTTGTTGAATTAACATATTCAAATATTAGGCTTTTCACTCCATTTAAAATGAAAGGGTATTAACATTATTTTAAAAAATCGAAACTTTGCATTTTTTCAATTTTCAAAATTTTATAGTCTTATAGCGATAAATGTATTGTTAATAAATAGTTGAATTTAAATTTTGTAAATTTCTTAAATATCTCCCTTGCCATAATGCAATTTGTAATGATTTCTATAATTTTAGTTTACAAACATCTTACTTAAGAAAAAGCAAATACAATGGACCCTAATAAAAAGTTTTCCCACTTCCCTCTAGAGATTTATGCTTGACCTAACATTGAAAATTATGATTGCTATTTATGATATTGATCCACTAAAGTGTATTTTAAACAATTGAGTTCATTACTTGTATTTTTGTTGAATTAACATATTCTAATGTTTTGCTTTTCACTCTATGTAAAATGAAATGGCATTAATAGTATATTAAAAAAATCAAGGCATTGCATTTTTTTCAATTTTTAGAATTTTACAGTCTTATAAGGATAAATACATTTTTTTATAAGCATTTAAATTTAAATTTTTTAAATTTCTTAATTGTGTTCTTCACCATAATACAATTTCTAATGATTTCTGTAATTTTAGTCTGCAAACATATTACTTAAGAAAAAACTAATGCAATGGACTCTAATAAGAATTTTTCCCACTCCCCTCTAGAGATATATGCTTGACCCAACATTGAAAATTGTGATTGCTATTTATAATATTTATCCACAAAAGTGTATTTTATACAATTGAGTTCATTACTTGTATTTTTGTTGAATTAACATATTCAAATAATATGCTTTTCACTCCATTTAAAATGAAAGGGCATTAACAATATATTAAAAAATCAAAACATTGCATTTTTTTGATTTTTAGATTTTTAGATTCTTATAGGGATAAATGTATTGTTAATAATCGATTGAATTTAAATTTTTTAAATTTCTTACTTATCTCCAATGTCATAATGCAATTTGTAATGATTTCAATAATTTTAATCTATAAACATCTTACTTAAGAAAAAGCAAATACAATGAACCATAATAAGAAGTTTTCCCACTCCCCTCTAGAGATATATGCTTGACCTAACATTGAAAATTGTGATTGTTATTTATAATATTTATCCACAAAACTGTATTTTATACAATTAAGTTCATTACTTATATTTTTGTTGAATTAAGATATTCAAATATTATGCTTTTCACTCCATGTAAAATGAAATGACATTAACAATATATTAAAAAAATTAGAGCGTTGCATTTTTTTAATTATTTCAATTTAACAGTCTTATAAAAATAACTATGTCATTAATAATCAGTTGAATTTAAATTTTGTAATCTTCTTAATTGTATTCTTAGCCACAATGCAATTTCTAATCATTTCTATAATTTTAGTCTACAAACATCTTACTTAAGAAAAAGCAAATACAATGGACCCTAATAAGAAGTTTTCCCACTACCCTCTAAAGATATATGCCTGACCCAACATTGAAACTTAGGATACCAATTTGTAATACTCATCCACTAAAGTGTTTTTTATTCAATTGAGTCCATTGCTTGTCTTTTTGTTGAATGAAAATATTCAAATATTATGCTTTTCACTCCATTTAAACTGAAAAACCATTAACAATATATTAAAAAATCAAAACATTGCAAATTTTCAATATTCAGAATTTTAGAGTCTTATAGGGTTAAATGTATTATTAATAATGAGTTGAATTCAAATTTTGTAAATTTCTTAATTATCACCCTTGCCATAATGCAATTTGTAATGATTTCTATAATTTTAATCTGAAAACATCTTACCTAAGAAAAAACAAATACAATGAACCCTAATAAGAAGTTTTCTCACTCCCCTATAGAGATATATGCATGACCCATCATTAAAGTTTAGGATTCCAATTTGTAATATTCATTGACTAAAGTGTTTTTTTATTGAATTTAATCCGTTACTTGTGTTTTTCTTGAATTAACATATTCAAATATTATGCTTTTCACTCCATTTAAAATGAAAGGGCATTCACAATATATTAAAAAATCAAAACATTGCATTTTTTCAATTTTTAGAATTTTAGTCTTATAGGGATAAATGTATTGTTAATAATCGGTTGAATTTAAATTTTGTAAATTTCTTAGTTATCTCCATTTCCACAATGCAATTTGTAATGATTTCTATAATTTTAGTCTGCAAACATATTACATAAGAAAAAACAAATGCAATGAATTCTAATAAGAAGTTTTCCCAGTCTGCTCTAGAGATATATGCTTGACCCAACATTAAAACTTAGGATTCCAATTTGTAATATTGATCCACAAAAGTGTTTTTTATTCAATTGAGTCCATTACTTGTTTTCTTGTTTAATTAACATATTCAAATATTATGCTTTTCACTCCATTTAAAATGAAAGGGCATTAACATTATATTAAAAAATCAAAACTTTGCATTTTTTCAATTTTCAAAATTTTATAGTCTTATAGGGATAAAGATGCTGTTAATAATTAGTTGAATTTATATTTTGTAAATTTCTCAATTATCTCCATTGCCATAATGCAATTTGTATTGATTTCTATAATTTTAGTTTACAAACGTCTTACTTAAGAAGAAGCAAATACAATAGACCCTAATAAGAAGTTTTTTATTTAGTTGGGTCCATTAATTGTATTTTTATTGAATTAACATATTCAAATATTATGCTTTTCACTTCATTTAGGATGAAAGGGCATTAACAATATATTAAAAAAAATCAAAAGATTGCATTTTTTCGATTTTTAGAATTTTAGAGTCCTATAAGGTTAAATGTATTGTTAATAATCGATTGAATTTAAATTTTGTAAATTTCTTAATTATCCCCATTGCCACAATGCAATTTGTAATGATTTCTATAATTTTAGTCTACAAACATCTTACTTAAGAAAAAACAAATACAATGGACCCGAATAAGAACCTTTCCCACTCCCCTCTAGAGATATATGCTTGACCCAACATTGAAACTTAGGATTCCAATTTGTACTATTCATCCACTAAAGTGTTTTTTAGTCAATTGAATCCATTACTTGTATTTTTGTTGAATTAACTTATTCAAATATTATACTTTTCACTCCATTTAAAATGAAAGGGCATTAAAAATATATTAAAAAATCAAAACCTTTCATTTTTTTCAATTTTCAGAATTTTAAAGTCCTATAGGGTTAAATGTACTGTTAATAATCGGTTGAATTTAAATTTTGTAAATTTCTTAATAATCTACCTTGCCATAATGCAATTTGTATTGATTTCTATAATTTTAGTCTACAAACATCTTACTTAAAAAAAGCAAATACAATGGACCCTAATAAGAAGTTTTCCCTCTCCTTTATAGAGATATATGCATGACCCAACTTTGAAGTTTAGGATTCCAATTTGTAATATTCATCCACTAAAGTGTTTTTTATTTAGTTGAGTCCATTACTTGTTTCCCTGTTCAATTAACATATTCAAATATTATACTTTTCACTCCATTTAAAATGAAAGGGCATTAACATTATATTAAAAAATTAAAGCTTTGCATTTTTTCAATTTTCAAAATTTTATAGTCTTATAGGGATAAAGACATTGTTAATAATCAGTTGAATTTATATTTTGTAAATTTCTTCATTATCTCTATTGCCATAATGCAATTTGTAATGATTTCTATAATTTTAGTTTACAAACATCTTACTTAGGAAGAAGCAAATACAATGGACCATAATAAGAAGTTTTTTATTCAGTTGAGTCCATTAATTGTATTTTTGTTGAATTAACATATTCAAATATTATGCTTTTCACTCCATTTAGGATGAAAGGGCATTAACAATATATTATAAAATCAAAAAATTGCATTTTTTCAATTTTCAAAATTTTAGAGTCCTATAAGGTTAAATGTATTGTTAATAATTGCTTGAATTTAAATTTTGTAAATTTCTTAATTATCCCCATTGCCACAATGCAATTTGTAATGATTTCTATAATTTTAGTCTACAAACATATTACTTAAGAAAAAGCAAATATAATGGACCCGAATAAGAACCTTTCCCACTCCCCTTTAGAGATATATGCTTGACCCAACATTGAAACTTAGGATTCCAATTTGTACTATTCATCCACTAAAGTGTTTTTTATTCAATTAAGTCCATTACTTGTATTTTTGTTGAATGAACATATTCAAATATTATGCTTTTCACTCCATTTAAAATGAAAGGGCATTAACATTATATTAAAAAATCAAAACGTTGCATTTTTTCAATTTTCAGAATTTTAGAGTCTTATAAGGATAAATGTATTGTTAATAATCAATTGAATTTAAATTTTGTAAATTTCTTAAATATCGCCCTTGCCATAATGCAATTTGTAATGATTTCTATAATTTTAGTCTACAAACATCTTACTTAAGAAAAAGCAAATAGAATGGACCGTAATAAGAAGTTTTCTCACTCTCCTCTAAAGATATATGCTTGACACAACATTGAAAATAATGATTGCTATTTATAATATTCATCCACTAAAGTGTGTTTTATACAATTGAGATCATTACTTGTATTTTTGTTGAATTAACATATTCTAATATTTTGCTTTTCACTCCTTGTAAAATGAAATGACATTAACAATATATTAAAAAAATCATAGCATTGCATTTTTTCAATGTTCAGAATTTTATAGTCTTATAAGGATAAATACGTTGTTAATAATAAGTTGAATTTAAATTTCTAAATTTCTTAATTGTGTTCTTCGCAACAATGCAATTTCTAATGATTTCTATAATTTTAGTCTGCAAACATATTGTGTAGGAAAAAACAAATGCAATGGACTCTAATAAGAAATTTTTCCACTCCATTCTAGAGATATATACTTGATCCAACATTGAAACTTAGGATTCCAATTTGTAATATTCATCTACTAAAGTGTTTTTTATTCAATTGAGTCCATTGCTTGTCTTTTTGTTGAATTAACATATTCAAATATTATGCCTTTCGCTCCATTTAAAATCAAAGAGCATTAACAATATATGACAAAATCAAAACATTGCATTTAAAATCAAACATGCCTTTCACCAAACATTGAAACTTGCGATTGCCATTTATAATATTCATTCACTAAAGTGTAATTTTATAAAATTCAGTCAATTACTTGTATTATGGTTCAATTAACAAATTCAAATATTATGTTTTTCACTCTATCCAAAATGCAACAACGTTAACAATATATTAAAAAAATCAAAGCATTGCATTTTTTCAATTTTTAGAATTTTACAATTTTATGGGGATAAATACGTTGTTAATAATCAGTTGAATGTAAATTTTGTAAATTTTTTAATTGTCTCCTTTGCCACAATGCAATTTGTAATGATGTCTATAATTTTAGTTTGCAAACATATTACTTAAGAAAAGACAAATACAATGGACTCTAATAAGAGGTTTTCCAAGTCCCCTATAAGGATATATGCTTGACTTAACATTGAAGTTTAGGATTGCTATTTGTAATATTCATCCTCTAAAGTGTTTTTTATTCAATTGAGTGTATTACTTGTATTTTTGTTGAATTAACATTTTCAAATATTATGCTTTTCACTCCATTTAAAATGAAAGGGCATTAACAATATGTTAAAAAATCAAAACATTGCATTTTTTCAATTTTTAGCAATATACTGTCTTAAAGGGATAAAGGTCTTGTTAATAATCTATTGAATTTAAATTTTGTAAATTTCTTAATTGTCTCCTTTGCCACAATGCAATTTGTAATGACCTCTATAATTTTAGTTTGTAAACATATTACTTATGGAAAAGAAACTAGAATGGACTCTAATAATATATTTTTTCACTCCCCTTTAGAGATATATGCTTAAGACCAACATTAAAACTTGTCACAATGTAATTTGAAAAGATTTAACTAATTTTTGTGTACAAACATATTACATAAGAAAAAGCAAATGCAATGGTTTCTAATAAAAAGTTTCCTTACTCTGGTATACAGATATATGCTTGACCTAACTTTGAAGATTGGAATTGTTATTTATAATATTCATCGACTAAAGTGTATTTTATGCAATTGAGTCCATTACTTGTATTTTTCTTCAATTAGCATATTCAAATATTATGTTTTTCTCACCATTCAAATTGCAATGGCATTAACTACAAATTTAAAAATCAAAACATTGGATTTTTACAATAATCTGTTGAATTTAAATTTTTTAATTTTTTAATTATCTCCTTTGCCATAATTTAATTTGAAATAATTTATCTAATTTTTTTGTACAAACATATTACTTAAGAAAAAGCAAATGCAGTGGACTCTAATAAAAACTTTCCCCACTCTAGTATAAAGATATATACTTGACTCAACATTAAAGCTTGAGACTGCTATTTATAATATTCATTCTCCAAAGTGTATTTTATACAATTGAGCCACTACTTGTATTTTCTCCAATTAATATATTTAAATATTATGTTTTTCTCGCTATTAAAAATGTAATGGCATAAATAATAAATTTAAAAATCAAAATATTGCATTTTTAAAATTTTTAGAAGTTTAAACTCTTCGAGGGATAAATACATTGTTAATAATCAAATGAATTCAAATTTTGTAAATTTCTTAATTGTCTCCTTTGCCATAATGCAATTTGTAATCATTTCTATAATTTTAGTCTGCAAACATCTTGCTGAAGAAAAAACAAATGCAATGGACTCTAATAAGAAGTTTATGCTATAGCCAACATTGAAGTTTGGGATTGCTATTTATAATATTGATCCACCGAAATGTATTTTATACAATTGAGTCCATTACTTGTATTTTTGCTCAATTAACATATTCAAATATTACATTTTTCTCACCATTCAAAATTAAATAGCATTAACAATATATTAAAAAAATCAAAACATTGCATTTTTTCTATTTTTAGAATTTTAAAATCTTCAAGGGATAAATGCATTGTCAATAATTAGTTGAATTTAAAATTTGTAAATTTTTTAACTGTGTCCTTTGCCACAAAGCTGTTTGTAATGATTTATATAATTTTTGTCTACAAATGAATTACATAAGAAAAAGCAAATGCAATGGACTCTAATAAGAAGTTATCCCACTCCCCCCTTGAGATATATGCTTGACATAACATTCAAACTTGAGATTGCTATTTATAATATTCATCCACTAAAGTGTAATTTTATACAATTGAGTCAATTACTTGTATTTTTGCTCAATTAACATATTCAAATATTATATTTTTTATTCCATCCAAAATACAACAACATTAACAATATATTAAAAAATCAAAACATTACATTTTTTCAATTTTCAGAATTTTACAGTCTTGTTGGGATAAATGAGTTGTTAATAATTAGTTAAATTTAAATTTTGCAAATATCTTAATTGTCTCTTTCGCCACAATGCAATTTGTAATGATTTCTATATTTTTAGTCTGCACACATATTACTTAAGAAAAAGGAAATAAAATGGACTATAATAAGAAGTTTTCCCACTCCCCCCTTGAAATATATGCTTGACCCAACATTGAAACTTAGGATTGTTATTTATCATATTCATCCATTAAAGTGTAATTTTATACAATTGGGTCAATTATTTGTATTTTTGTTCGATTAACATATACAAATATTATGTTTTTCACTCCATCGAAAATGCAACAACATTGACAATATATTAAAAAATCAAAACATTGCATTTTTTTCATTTTAAGAATTTTACAGTCTTATAGGGATAAATCCGTTGTTAATAATGAGTTGAATTTAAATGTTGTAAATTTCTTAATTGTCTCCTTTGTCACAATGCAATTTGTAATGATTTCTATAATTTAAGTCTGCAAACATTTTACTTAAGAAAAAGGAAACATAATGGACTTTAATAAGAAGTTTTCGCACTCCCCTCGAGAGATATATGCTTGACCCAACATTTAAACTTAAGATTGCTATTTATAATTTTCATCCACTAAAGTGTATTTTATACAATTGAGTTCATTACTTATTTTTTTGTTTAACTAACATATTCAAATATTATATTTTTCTCACTATTCAAAATTAAATAGCATTAACAATATATTAAAAATTCAAAACATTATATTTTTTCTATTTTTAGAATTTTAATGTCTTCTAGGGATAAATGCATTGTCAATAATCAGTTGAATTTAAATTTTGTAAATTGTTTAACTGTGTCCTTTGCCACAATACAATTTGTAATGATTTTTATAATTTTTGTCCACAAACAAATTACATAAAGAAAAGCAAATGCAATGGACTCTAATAAGAAATTATTCCACTCCCCCTTTGAGATATATGCCTGACCCAACATTTCAACTTGAGATTGCTTTTTATAATATTCATCCACTAAAGAGTAATTTTATACAATTAAGTCAATTACTTGTATTTTTGTTCAATTAACATCTTCAAATATTATGTTTTTCATTCCATCCAAAAAACAATGACATTAACAATATATTAAAAAATCAAAACATTATATTTTTTTCAATTTTTAGAATTTTACAGTCTTATTGGGATAAATGAGTTGTTAATAATCAGTTGAATTTAAATTTTGTAAATTTCTTAATTGTCTCCTTTGGCACAATGCAATTTGTAATGATTTTTATAATTTTAGTTTGCAAATATATTACTTCGGAAAAAGCAAATGCAATGGACTCTAATAAGAAGTTGTTGTTCCCACAGCCTTGTATGGGTTGTAATTGTTGTCAACGAGGGTTAAGTGTGCAAGAGAGTAAAGTCACATGGAAGGGCAGCAAAGTCACATGGAAGGGCAAGAAAGTAAATCTGCAGCATAAGGGCAAGAACGTAAATCTGCCATGTAAGCCCTATTAGGGTTTCATGGAAGAGAGTATATAAAGGCCTTGGAAGACAAAACTAGAAAAGAGGGCCAACACAATTGAATAAACAGCAACCCTAAAGCAACCGGCCAAAAGGAAGAGAGAGCAGAACGGCAAGAGATCAGAAACAACACCACCAGGAGAGCAAACCAGAAACGTCACCACCAGGAGAGCAAACCAGAACGTGCAACCTCCTGCAAGCAAACCAGAAACACGTCCTGCAAGCAAACCAGAAACACGTCCTGCAAGCAAACCAGAAACACATCCTGCAGGCAAACCAGAAACGCCTCCTGCAAGCAAACCAGAAACACATCCTGCAACCAAACCAGAAACGCACAACCAGCAAGAGGAGAAATAAGAAACAGACCACCCGGAAGAGAAGACAGCAGACCTGGTATCCGTGAGACCACCCGGAAGAGAAGACAGCAGACTAGAAGCGTGAGGCAGGGCAAGAGACGTGAACCAGAAAAACCAGTAGTGTGAGGCAGGCCAAGAGACGTGAAACAGCAGACCAGGAGCGTGAGACCAGAACGTGCAACGGCGTGACTGATCAGAAGCGTGGGGCAGGCCGTGAGACGTGAAACGGCAGACCAGAAGCTTGAGTGCAAGCTGTGAAACCGTGAGACGGTGAAAGCAGGAGCTGTGTGAGACAACCTAGAGAAGGAATTTGGCGAAGCATCGGAAAGAACTCAACGTATTTCTAGATTTCTTCAAGAGAGGTTAGAGAGCGTTGCGGTGAACTTCTAAGCAGCAGTGGAGCAGCCTTTCAATTCAACAGAGGCAAGACAAGCTAGACGAAGGGTAGACACAGTAAGTGACACTCTTTGTATTGTACTTGCTTAGTAATTGCAATAGTGAAAGGAGCAGAAGATTAAGACATCCATTGTAACTAGAATTCTCAAGTATAGTGGATAGTCTCGGTAAGGGAGAGTCCCTACCACTGTGGATGTACGTCACATTGACGGAACCACGTAAATCTCGTGTGTCCTTAATTTGCTTTACGTTCTGTGTTTTGAATTGAGTTGTGAATGCAGCTAAAGTATCAGCCAACCCATAACCTAACGAAGACCTAAACAAGAACATCCGAATTGTCTATTAGGCAAGGTGTCTGAAAGGTGACTTTGGGGACTATTATGATTAGTAGGTAGCAATAGATCTACCTTAGTCGAATCTGAGAAAGAGTTCGCTTTTAAGAAGAGATTGAAGTTGTTCACTTTCCTGCGAATTGCGAATTGTGGTGATACTGATTCACCCCCCCTCTCAGTATCACAAACTAGTAGATCCTAGGGTGAAGTTGGGAACTTCAGAAGTTATCCCACTCCCCCCTTGAGATATATGCTTGACCCAACATTGAAACTTAGGATTGTTATTTAAAATATTCATCCATTAAAGTGTAATTTTATACAATTGGGTCAATTACTTGTATTTTTGTTCTATTAACATATACAAATATTATGCTTTTCACTTCATCAAAAATGCAACGACATTGACAATATATTAAAAAATCAAAACATTGCATTTTTTCCATTTAAAGAATTTTACAGTCTTATATAGATAAATCCGTTGTTAATAATCAGTTGAATTTAAATGTTGTAAATTTCTTAATTGTCTCCTTTGCCACAATGCAATTTGTAATGATTTCTATAATTTAAGTCTGTAAACATTTTACTTAAGAAAAAGGAAATATAACGGACTTTAATAAGAAGTTTTTGCACTCCCCTCGAGAGATATATGCTTGACCCAATATTGAAACTTGAGATTGCTATTTATAATTTTCATACATGAAAGTGTATTTTATACAATTGAGTTCATTACTTGTTTTTTTATTCAATTAACATATTCAAATATTATGTTTTTCTCACCATTCAAAATTAAATAGCATTAACAATATATTAAAAATTCAAAACATTGCATTTTTTCTATTTTTAGAATTTTAATGTCTTCCAGGGATAAATGCATTGTTAATAATTAGTTGAATTTAAATTTTGTAAATTTTTTAACTGTGTCCTTTGCCACAATACAATTTATAATGATTTGTATAATTTTTGTGTGCAAACAAATACATAAGAAAAAGCAAATGCAATGGACTCTCATAAGAAGTTATTCCACTCCTCCCTTAAGATATTTGCTTAACCCAACATTGAAGCTTGAGATTACTCTTTATAATATTCATCCACTAAAGTATAATTTTATTCAGTTGAGTCAATTACTTGTATTTTTATTCAATTAACATTTTCAAATATTATGTTTTTCATTCCATCCAAAATACAACGACATTAACAATATATTAAAAAAATCAAAACATTGCATTTTTTCAATTTTTAGAATTTTACAGTCTTATTGGGATAAATGAGTTGTTAATAATCAGTTGAATTTAAATTTTGTAAATTTCTTAATTGTCTCTTTTGCCATAATGCAATCTGTAATAATTTCTATAATTTTAGTCTACAAACATATTACTTAAGAAAAAGGAAATACAATGAACTCTAATAAGAAGTTTTCTCACTCCCCTCTAGAGATATATGCTTCACCAAACAATGAAGCTTAACCAAACATATTACTTGTATTTTTGTTTGATTAACATATTCAAATACTATGTTTTTCACTCCATCCAAAATGCAATGACATTGACAATATATTAAAAAATCAAAACATTGCATTTTTTCCATTTTCATAGTTTTATAATCTTATAAAGACAAATACATTGTTAATAGCCAATTGAATTTAAATTTTGTAAATTTCGTAATTGTCTCCTTCACCAAAATGCAATTTATAATTACTTCTATAATTTTAGTTTGCAAACATATTACTTAAGAAAAAGCAAATGCAATGGACTCTAATAAGAAGTTTCCCCACTCCCCTCTAAAGATATATGCTTAACCCATCTTTGAAGTTTAGGATTGCTATTTATAATATTCATCCACTAATGTGTTTTTTATTCAATTGAGTTCATTACTTGTATTTTTCTTGAATTAACATATTCAAATATTATGCTTTTCACTCCATTTAAAATGCAACAACATTAACAATATATTAAAAAAATCAAAACATTGCATTTTTCCAATTTTCAGAATTTTACAGTCTTATAGGAATAAATGAATTGTTAATAATAAGTTTAATTTAAATTTTGTAAATTTCTTAATTGTCTCCTTTGTCATAATCCAATTTGTAATGATTTCTATAATTTTAGTTTACAAACATATTACTTAAGAAAAAGGAAATACAATGGACTATAATAAGAAGTTTTCTCACTCCCCTCTAGAGATATATGCTTTACCAAACAAAGAAGCTTGAAATTCTTATTTATAATATTCACCCAATAAAATGTAATTTTATACAATTGAGTCAATCACTTGTATTTTTGTTCGATTAACATATTCAAATATTATGTTTCCAACTCCATCTAAAATGCAACGACATTAACAATATATTAAAAAATCAAAACATTGCATTTTTTCCATTTTAAGAATTTTACAATCTTATAGGGATAAATCTGTTGTTAACAAACAGTTGAATTTAAATGTTGTAAATTTTTTAATTGTCTCCTTTGCCACAATGCAATTTGTAATGATTTCTATAATTTAAGTCTACAAACGTTTTACCTAAGAAAAAGGAAATATAATGAACATTAATAAGAAATTTTCCCACTTCCCTCGGGAGATATATGCTTGACCCAACATTGAAATTTAAGATTGCTATTTATAATTTTCTTTCACTAAAGTGTATTTTATACAATTGAGTTGATTACTTGTTTTTTTGTTCAATTAACATATTCAAATATTATGTTTTTCACTCCATCCAAAATGCAATGATTTTAACAATATATTAAAAAATCAAAACATTGCATTTTTGTAAAGATTTCAATAATTTGTAAAGATTTCAATAATTTTAATCTGCGAACATATTACTTAACAAAAAAACAAATGCAATGGACTCTAAAAAGAAATTTCCCCACTCCTCTTTAAAGATATATGCTTGATCAAACATTGAAGTTTGGAATTACTATTATAATATTCATCTACTAAAGTGTAATTTTATACAATTGAGTCAATTACTTGTATTTTTGTTTGATTAACATATTCAAATATGAGATTTTTCACTCCATCCAAAATGCAACGACATTGATGATACATTAAAAAATAAAAACATTGCATTTTTTCCATTTTCAGAATTTTATAGTCTTATAAGAATAAATGTGTTGTTAATAATGAGTTGAATTCAAATTTTGAAAATTTCTTAATTGTCTCCTTTGCCTCAATGCAATGTGTAATGATTTCTATAATTTTAGTCTACAAACATATTACTTAAGAAAAAGGAAATATAGTGGACTATAATAAAAAGTTTTCTCACTCCCCTCGAGAGATATATGCTTAACCCAACATTGAAGGTTAAGATTGCTATTTATAATATTCATCCATTAAAGTGTATTTTATACAATTGAGTTCATTACTTGTATTTTTCTTTAATTAACATATTCAAATATTTTGTTTTTCTCATAATCCAAAATGCAATGGCATAAACAATACATTTAAAAATCAAAACATTGCATCTTTACAATTTTTAGAATTTTAAAATCTGCTAAACATAAATGCATTGTTAATAATCAGTTGAATTTAAATTTTGTAAATTTCTTAATTGTCTCCATTTCCACAACACAATTTGTAATGATTTCTATAATTTTAGCCTACAAACATACTACTGAAGAAAAAGCAAATACAATGGACTCTAATAAGAAATTTTCCTACTCTTCTATAGAGATATATGCTTGACCCAACATTGAAACTTAGGATTGTTATTTGTAATATTCATCTACTAAAGTGTTTTTTATTCAATTGAGTCCATTACTTGTATTTTTTGTTTAATTAACATATCCAAATATTATATTTTTCACTCCATCCAAAATGTAACGACATTAACAATATATTAAAAAATCAAAACATTACATTTTTACAATTTTTAAAATTTTACAGTCTTATAGGGATTAATGCGTTGTTAATAATCGGTTGAATTGAAATTTTGTAAATTTCTTAATTCTATGAATTACAACAATGCAATTTGTAATGATCTTTATAATTTTAGTCTGCAAACATATTACTTAAGGAAAAGAAAATAGAATGGACTCTAATAAGAAGTTTCCCTAGTCCCCTCAAGAGATATATGCTTAACCCAATATTAAAACTTGCCACAATGCAATTTGAAATGATTTATCTAATTTTTGTGTACAAACATATTACTTAAGAAAAAACAAATGTAATGAACTCTAATAAAAAGTTTCCCCACTCCACTCTAGTGATATATGCTTGACCCAATATTAAAGCTTGGAATTGCAATTTATAATATTCATCCATTAAAGTGTATTTTATACAATTAAGTCTATTACTTGTAATTTTGTTCAATTAGCGTATTCAAATATTATGTTTTTCTCACCATTCAGATTGCAATGACATTAACTACAAATTTAAAAATCAAAACATTAGATTTTTACAATTTTTAGAATTTTAAAGTCTTCTAGAGATAAATACATTGTCAATAATCAGTTGAATTTAAATTTTTAATTTTTTTAATTATCTCCTTTGCCACAATGCAATTTGAAATAATTTATCTAATTTTTTTGTACAAACATATTACTTAAAAAAAAGCAAATGCAATGGACTCTAATAAAAAATTTTCCCACTCCCCCGTAGAGATATATGTTAGAACCAACATTGAAACTCGGGATTGTTATTTATACTATTCATCCACCAAGATGTATTTTATACATTTGAGTTCATTACTTGTATTTTTGTTCAATTAACATATTCAAATATTATGTTTTTCTCACCATTCAAAATTAAATAGCATTAATGATATATTAAAAATTAAAACATTGCAATTTTTCTATTGTTAGAATTTTAAAGTCTTCTAGGGATAAATGCATTATCAATATCAGTTGAACTTAAATTTTGTAAATTTTTTAACTGTGTCCTTTGTCATAATGCAATTTATAATGATTTGTATAATTTTTGTGTGCAAACATATTACATAAAAAAAGCAAATATAATGGACTCTAATAAGAAGTTATCCCACTCTCCTTAGAGATATATGTTTGACCAAGCATTGAAGTTTGGGATTGCTATTTACAATATTCATCCACTAAAGTGTAATTTTATACAACTAAGTCAATTACTTGTATTTTTGTTCAATTAACATCTTTAAATATTATGTTTTTCACTCCATCCAAAATACAACAACATTAATAATATATTAAAAAATCAAAATAGTGCATTTTTTCAATTTTCAACATTTACAATCTTATAGGGATAAATGCGTTGTTAATAATTAGTTGAAATTAAATTTTGCAAATTTCTTAATTGTCTCCTTTAGCACAATGCAATTTGTAATGATTTCTATAATTTTAGTCTGCAAACATATTACTTAAGAAAAAGGAAATACAATAGTCTCTAATAAGAAGTTTTCTCACTCTTCTCGAGAGATATATGCTTGACCAAACATTGAAGTTTGGGATTACTATTTATAATATTCATCCACTAAAGTGTAATTTATACAATGAGTCAATCACTTGTATTTTGCTCAATTAACATATAAAATATTATGTTTTCACTTCCTCCAAAATGCAATGACATTAACAATATATTAAAAAATCAAAGTATTGCATTTTTTTCAATTTTCATTAATTTTATAGTCTTAGAGGGATAAATACGTTGTTAATAATTAGTTGAATTTGAATTTTGAAAATTTTTTAATTCTCTCATTTGCCACAATGCAATTTGTAATGATTTTGATAATTTTAGTCAATAAAACATATTACTTGGGGAAAAAGCAATTACAATGGACTCTAATAAGAAGTTTTCCCACTCCCCTCTAAAGATATATACTTGACCCAGTATTGAAGTTTGAGGTTGCTATTTATAATATTCATCATCTAAAGTGTATTTTATACAATTGAGCCATTACTTGTATTTTCTTCAATTAACATATTCAAATATTATGTTTTTCTCACTNTACTTGTATTTTCTTCCAAATGTAACATATTCATAATATTATAGTTTTTCTCACTATTTAAAATGTAATGGCATAAACAATAAATTTTAAAAATCAAAACATTGCATATTACAATTTTAGAAGTTTAATCTCTTCAAGGGATAAATGCATTCTTAATAATCAAATGAATTCAAATTTTGTAAATTTCTTAATTGTCTCTTTTGCCCATAATGCAATTTATAATGATTTTTATAATTTTAGTATGCCAACATTTTACTTAAGAAAAAGCAAATGCAATGGACTCTAATAAAAGGTTTCTTACTCCCCTCTAGAGATATATGCTTGACCAAACATTGAAACTTAGGATTGTTATTTATAATATTCATCCACTAAAGTGTAATTTTATACAATTGGGTCAATTACTTGTATTTTTGTTCGATTAACATATACAAATATTATATTTTTACTCCATTGAAAATGCAACAACATTGACAATATATTAAAAAAATCAAAACATTGCATTTTTTCCAATTTCAGAATTTTACAATCTTATAGGGATAAATGTACTGTTAATAATCAGTTGAATTTAAATTTTGTCAATTTCTTAATTGTCTCCTTTGGCACAATGCAATTTGTAATGGTTT
The DNA here is from genome assembly GCA_020883675.1 of Bruguiera gymnorhiza. Taxonomy (NCBI): domain Eukaryota; kingdom Viridiplantae; phylum Streptophyta; class Magnoliopsida; order Malpighiales; family Rhizophoraceae; genus Bruguiera; species Bruguiera gymnorhiza. The sequence goes on along the minus strand of JAIRCJ010001061.1, from coordinate 7,472,435 downwards.
CTATAATTTTAGTCTGCAAACATATTACTTAAGAAAAAGGAAATAAAATGGATTCTAATAAGAAGTTTTCCCACTCCCCTCGAGAGATATATGCTTGACCCAACATTGAAGCTTGAGATTGCTATTGATAATATATTCAAAGATTATGTTTTTCTCACCATTCAAAATTAAATAGCATTAACAATAAAATAAAAAATTGAAATATTGCATTTTTTCAGTTTTTAGAATTTTAAAGTTTTCTAGGGATAAATGCATTGTTAATGATCTGTTAAATTTAAATTTTATAAATTTTTTAACTGTTTCCTATGCCACAATGCAATTTGTAATGATTTCTATAATTTTATTTGCAAACATATTACATAATAAAAAGCAAATACAATGTACTCTAAAAGAAGTTATTCCACTACCCTCTTGAGATATATGTTTGACCCAAATTGAAACTTAGGATTGTTATTTATAATATCCATCCACTAAAGTGTATTTTATACAATTGAGTGCATTACTTGTATTTTTCTTCAATTAACATATTTAAATATTACATTTTTCTCCCCATACAAAATGCAATGACATTAACAATAAATTTAAAAATCAAAACATTGCATTTTTACAATTTTTAGAATTCTAAAGTTTATAATGATAAATGCATTGTTAATAATCAGTTGAACTTATATTTTTTAATTTTTCTAATTGTCCCCTTTGCCACAATGCAATTTGAAATGATTTATCTAATTTTTGTGTAAAAACATATTCCTTAAGAAAATGAAAATGTAATGGACTCTAATAAAAAGTTTCCCCACTCCCCTCTAGAGAGATATGCTTGAACCAACATTGAGATATGCTTGAACCAACATTAAGGCTTAGGATTATTATTTATAATATTCATCCACTAAAATATATTTTATATAATTGAATCCATTCTTTGTATTTTTCTCTAATTAATATATTCAAATATTATGTTTTTCTCACCACTCAAAATGCAATGACATTAACAATAAATTTAAAAATCAAAACATTCCATTTTTACCATTTACAAAATTTTGAAGTCTTCTAAGGATAAATGCATTGTCAATAATCAATTGAATTTAAATTTTATAATTTTTTTAATTTTCTCCTTTGCCACAAATCAATTTATAATGATTTCTATAATTTTAGTCTGCAAACATATTACTTAAGAAAAAGCAAAAGTAATGGATTATAATAAGAAGTTATCCCACTCTCTTCTTGATATATATGCTTAACCCAACATTAATGCTTGGAATTGTTATTTATAATATTCATCTACTAAACTGTATTTTATATAGTTGAGTCCATTACTTGTATTTTTCTTCAATTAACATATTCAAATATTGTGTTTTTCTCACCATTCAAATGCAATGACATTAGCAATCTATTAAAAAAATCAAAACATTGCATTTTTTCAATTTTTGGAATTTTAAAGTCTTTTAGGAATAAAGACATTATCAATAATTAGTTGAATTGAAATTTGGCAAAATTTTTAATTGTATCCTTTGCCACAATTCAATTTGTAATGATTTCTATATTTTTAGCCTACAAACATATTACTTAAGAAAAAACAAATGCAATGGACTCTAATAAGAAGTTTACCCACTCTCCTCTAGAGATATAAGGTTGACATGTCATTGAAGCTTCGAATTGCTATTTATAATAGTCATCCACTAAAGTGTATTTTATATAATTGTGTCCGTTATTTGTATTTTTGTTGAATTAACATATTCAAATATTATGTTTTTCACAACATTTAAAAAGCAATGGCATTAACAATATATTAAAAAATCATAACATTCATTTTTTCAATCTTTAGAATTTTAAAATCTTATAGGGATAAATGCATTGTTAATAATCAGTTGAATTTAAATTTTTTAAATTTCTTCATTGTCTCCTTTACCATAATGCAATTTGTATTGATTTCTATAATTTTAGCGTATAAACATATTACTTAAGAAAAAACAAATGCAATGGACTCTAATAAGAAATTTTCCCACTCCCCTCTAGAGATATATGTGTGACCCAATATTGAATTTTGGGATTGCTATTTATAATATTCATCCATTAAAGTGTAATTTTATACAATTGAGTCAATTACTTGTATTTTTGTTCGATTAACATATTCAAATATGACAAATATGATGTTTTTCACTCCATCCAAAATTTAATGGCATTGATAATATATTAAGAAATCACAACATTGCGTTTTTTCCATTTTCAGAATTTTTGAGTCTTATATGAATAAATGCATTGTTAATAATCAATTGAATTTAAATTTTATAAATTTCTTAATTATCTCATTTGCCACAATGTAATTTATAATTATTTCTATAATTTTTGTCTGCAAACATATTACTTAAGAGAAAGCAAATGGAATGGACTCTAATAAGAAGTTTCCCACTCCCCTCTAGAGATATATGCTTAACCCAATATTGAAGCTTAGGATTGCTATTTATAATATTCATCCACTAAAGTGTATTTTATACGATTGAGTCCATTAATTGTATTTTTCTTCAATTAACATATTCAAATATTTTATTTTTCTCACCACTCAAAATTCAATGGCATTAACAATAAATTTAAAAATGAAAACATTCCATTTTTACAATTTTAAAATTTTTGAATTCTTTTAAGGATAAATGCCTTGTGAATAATCAATTAAATTTAAATTTTGTAATTTTTTTAATAATCTCTTTTGCCACAATGCAATTTGAAATGGTTTGTCTAATTTTTGTGTACAAACATAATATATAAATGTTGTAAATTTCTTAATTGTCTCCTTTGCCACAATGCAATTTGTAATGATTTCTATATTTTAAGTCTGCAAACATTTTACTTAAGAAAAAGGAAATATAATGGACTTTAATAAGAAGTTTTTGCACTCCCCTTGAGAGATATATGCTTGACCCAACATTGAAACTTGAGATTGCTATTTATAATTTTCATCCACTAAAGTGTATTTTATACAATTGAGTTCATTATTTGCTTTTTTGTTCAATTAACATATTCAAATATTATGTTTTTCTCACCATTCAAAATTATATAGCATTAACAATATATTAAAAATTCAAAACATTGCATTTTTTCTATTTTTAGAATTTTAATGTCTTCTAGGGATAAATGCATTGTCAATAATTAGTTGAATTTAAATTTTGTAAATTTTTTAACTGTGCCCTTTGCCACAATGCAGTTTATAATGATTTTTATAATTTTTGTTTGCAAACAAATTACATCAGGAAAAGCAAATACAATGGACTTTAATAAGAAATTATTTCACTCTCCCTTTGAGATATATACTTGAGCCAACATTGAAGCTTGAGATTGCTATTTATAATATTCATCCACTAAAGTGTAATTTTATGCAATTGAGTCAATTACTTGTATTTTTGTTCAATTAACATCTTCAAATATTATGTTTTTCATTCCATCCAAAATACAATGACATTAACAATATATTCAAAAATCAAAACATTCAATTTTTTCAATTTTTAGAATTTTACAATCTTATTGGGAGAAATGAGTTGTTAATAATCAATTGAATTTAAATTTTGTAAATTTCTTAATTGTCTCCTTTAACATAATGTAATTTGTAATGATTTATATAATTTTAGTCTCAAACATATTACTTAAGAAAAAGGAAATACAATGGACTCTAATAGGAAGTTTTCCCACTCCCTTCTAGAGATATATGCTTAACCAAACAATGAAGCTTGACCAAATATATTACTTGTATTTTTGTTCGATTAACATATTCAAATATTATGTTTTTCACTCCATCCAAAATGCAACGACATTGACAATATATTAAAAAAAATCAAAACATTGCATTTTTTCCATTTTCAGAATTTTACAGTCTTATAAAGACAAATGTGTTGTTAATAGTCAGTTGAATTTAAATTTTGTAAATTTCGTAATTGTTTTGTTCGCCACAATGCAATTTATAATGATTTCTATAATTTTAGTTTGCAAACATATTACTTAAGAAAAAGAAAATGCAATGGAATCTAATAAGAAGTTTCCCCACTCCTCTCTAAAGATATATGCATGACCCATCTCCCCACTCCCCTCTCGAGATATATGCTTAACCCATCTTTGAAGCTTGGAATTGCTATTTATAATATTCATCCACTAATGTCTTTTTTATTCAATTGAGTTCATTACTTGTATTGTTCTTGAATAAACATATTCAAATATTATGTTTTTTCACTCCATTTAAAATGCAATGACATTAAAAATATATTAAAAAATCAAAACATTGTATTTTTTCAATATTAAGAATTTTATAGTCTTATATAGGTAAATGCGTTGTTAATAATCGGTTGAATTTAAATTTGGTAAATTTCTTAATTGTCTCCTTTTCCACAATGCAATTTGTAATGATTTCTATAATTTTAGTATACAAACATATTACTTAAGAAAAAGGAAATACAATGGACTTTAATAAGAAGTTTTCCCACTCTCATTAGGAGATATATGCTTCACCCAACATTGAAAGTTGAGATTGCTATTTATAATTTTCTTGCACTAAAGTGTATTTTATACAATTGAGCTCATTACTTGTTTTTTTGTTCAATTAACATACTCAAATATTATGTTTTTCACTCCATCCAAAATGCAATGATTTTAACAATATATTAAAAAATCAAAATATTGCATTTTTTCAATTTTAAGAGTTTTATAATCTTATAGGGATAAATGCATCGTTAATAATCAGTTGAATTTAAATTTTGTAAATTTTTTAATTGTCTCCTTTGTCACAATGCAATTTGTAAAGATTTCAATAATTTTAATCTGCAAACATATTATTTAAGAGAAAACAAATGCAATGGACTCTAAAAAGGAATTTTCCCACTCCTCTTGAGAGATATATGCTTGATCCAACATTAAAACTTAAGATTGCTATTTATAATATTTATCCACTAAAGTGTATTTTATACAATTGAGTTCATTACTTGTATTTTTCCTTAATTAACATATTCAAATATTTTGCTTTTCTCACTATTCAAAATGCAATAACATAAATAATAAATTTAAAAATCAAAACATTGCATCTTTACAATTTTTAGAATTTTAAAGTCTGCTAAGTATAAATGCATTATTAATAATCAGTTGAATTTAAATTTTGTAAATTTCTTAATTGTCTCCATTGTCATAACGCAATTTGTAATGATTTTATAATTTTAGCTTATAAACATATTACTTAAGAAAAAGCAAATACAATGGACTCTAATAAGAAGTTTTCTCACTCCTCTCTAGAGATATATGCTTGACCCAACATTGAAACTTAGAATTGCTATTTGTAATATTCATCCACTAAAGTGTTTTTTATTCAGTTGAGTCCATTACTTGTATTTTTGTTTAATTAACATATCCAAATATTATGTTTTTCACTTCATCCAAAATGCAACGACATTAACAATATATTAAAAAATCAAAACGTTACATTTTTACAATTTTTAGAATTTTACAGTCTTATAGGGATTAATACATTGTTAATAATCAGTTGAATTTAAATTTTGTAAATTTCTTAATTGTGTCCATTACCACAATGCAATTTGTAATGATTTTTATAATTTTAGTCTGCAAACATATTACTTAAGGAAAAGAAAATAGAATGGACTCTAATAAGAAGTTTCCCTAGTCCCCTCGAGAGATATATCCTTAACCCAACATTAAAACTTGCCACAATGCAATTTGAAATGATTTATCTAATTTTTGTGTACAACCATATTACTTAAGAAAAAGCAAATGCAATGGACTCTAATAAAAAGTTTCCCCACTCCACTCTAAAGATATATGCTTGACCCAACATTAAAGCTTGGAATTGCTATTTATAAGATTCATCCATTAAAGTGTATTTTATACAATTAAATTCATTACTTGTAATTTTGTTCAATTAGCGTATTCAAATATTATGTTTTTCTCACCATTCAAACTGTAATGACAATAACTACAAAGTCTCCTAGGGATAAATACATTGTCAATAATCAATTGAATTTAAATTTTTTAATTTTTTTAATTGTCTCCTTTGTCACAATGCAATTTGAAATAATTTATTTAATTTTTTTGTACAAACATATTACTTAAAAAAAGGCAAATGTAATGGACTCTAATAAAAACTTTCCCACTCCCCCCTAGAGATATACGCTAGAACCAACATTGAAGCTCGGGATTACTATTTATAATATTCATCCACCAAAATGTATTTTATACAATTGAGTCCATTACTTGTATTTTTGCTTAACTAACATATTCAAATATTATGTTTTTCTCACCATTCAAAATTAAATAGCATTAACACTATATTAAAAAATTAAAACATTGCAATTTTTCTATTGTTAGAACTTCAAAGTCTTCTAGGGATAAATGCATTGTCAATAATCAGTTGAATTTAAATTTTGTAAATTTTTTAACTATGTCCTTTGCCACAATGCAATTTATAATGATTTGCATAATTTTTGTGTACAAACAAATACATAAGAAAAAGCAAATGCAATGGACTCTAATAAGAAGTTATCCCACTCCCCCCTTGAGATATATGCTTGACCAAGCATTGAAGCTTGGGATTGCTATTTACAATATTCATCCATTAAAGTGTAATTTTATACAATTGAGTCAATTACTTGTATTTTTGTTTAATTAAGATCTTTAAATATTATGTTTTTCACTTCATCCAAAATACAACGACATTAACAATATATTAAAAAATCAAAACATTTCATTTTTTCAATTTTTAGCATTTTACAGTCTTATAGGGATAAATGCATTGTTAATAATTAGTTGAAATTAAATTTTGTAAATTTCTTAATTGTCTCCTTTGGCACAATGCAATTTGTAATGATTTCTATAATTTTAGTCTGCAAACATATTACTTAAGAAAAACAAAATACAATGGACTCTAATAAGAAGTTTTCCCACTCCCCTCGAATGATATATGCTTGACCAAATATTGAAGTTTGGGATTACTATTTATAATATTCATCCACTAAAGTGTAATTTTATAAAATTGAGTCAATCACTTGTATTTTTGCTCAATTAACATATTCGAATATTATATTTTTCACTCCATCCAAAATGCAATGACATTAATAATATATTAAAAAATCAAAGCATTGCATTTTTTCAATTTTCAGAATTTTATAATCTTATAGGGATAAATACGTTGTTAATAATTAGTTCAATTTGAATTTTGAAAATTTTTTAATTCTCTCCTTTACCACAATGCAATTTGTAATGATTTCGATAATTTTAGTCAGTAAACATATTACTTAGGAAAAAGCAATTACAATGGACTCTAATAAGAAGTTTTCCCACTCCCCTTTAAAGATATATACTTGATCCAACATTGAAGCTTGAGCTTGATATTTATAATATTCATCCTTTAAAGTGTATTTTATACAATTGAGCCATTACTTGTATTTTCTTCAATTAACATATTCAAATATTATGTTTTTCTCACTATTCAAAATGTAATTGCATAAACAATAAATTTAAAAATCAAAACATTGCATTTTTACAATTTTTAGAAGTTTTATCTCTTCAAGGGATAAATGCATTCTTAAAAATCAAATGAATTCAAATTTTGTAAATTTCTTAATTGTCTCTTTTGCCATAATGCAATTTGTAATGATTTTTATAATTTTAGTATGCCAACATTTTACTTAAGAAAAAGCAAATGCAATGGACTCTAATAAAAAGTTTTCCCACTCTCCTCTAGAGATATATGCTTGACCAAACATTGAAACTTAAGATTGTTATTTATAATATTCATCTGCTAAAGTGTAATTTTATACAATTGGGTCAATTACTTGTACTTTTGTTCGATAAACATATACAAATATTATGTTTTTCACTCCATAAAAAATGCAACGACATTGACAATATAGTAAAAAAATCAAAACATTGCATTTTTTCCATTTTCGGAATTTCACAATCTTATAAGGATAAATGCGTTGTTAATAATCAGTTGAAATTAAATTTTGTAAATTTCTTAATTGTCTCCTTTAGCACAATGCAATTTGTAATGATTTCTATAATTTTAGTCTGCAAACATATTACTCAAGAAAAAGGAAATGAAATGGACTATAATATAAAGTTTTCCCACTCCCTTCGTGAGATATATGCTTGGCCCAACATTGAAACTTGAGATTGTTATTGATAATATTCATGCACTAAAGTGTATTTTATACAATTAAGTCCATTACTTGTATTTTTGTTCAATTAATATATTCAAATATTATATTTTTCACTCCATCCAAAATGCAATGGCATTAACAATATATTAAAAAAATCAAAACAATGTATTTTTTCAATTTTTAGAATTTTATAACCTTATAGGGATAAATGCCTTGTTAATAATCAGTTGAATTTAAATTTTGTAAATTTCTTAATTGTCTCCTTTGGCACAATGCAATTTGTAATGATTTTTATATTTTTAGTCCGCAAACATATTACTTAAGAAAAAGCAAATGGAATGGACTCTAATAAGAAGTTTTCTCACTCCCCTCTAGAGATATGTGCTTGACCCATCATTAAAACTTGCCACAATGCAATTTGAAATAATTTATCTAATTTTTTTGTACAAACATATTACTTAAGAAAAAGAAAATGTAATGGACTTTAATAAAAACCTTCCCCACTCCCCCTTAGAGATATATGCTAGAACCAACATTGAAACTTGGGATTGCTATTTATAATATTCATCCACCAAAATGTATTTTATACAATTGAGTCCATTAATTGTATTTTTATTCAATTAACATATTCAAATATTATTTTTTATCTCACCATTCAAAATTAAATAGCATTAACAATATATTAAAAAATCAAAACATTGCAATTTTTCAATTTTCAGAATTTTACAACCTTATAGGGATAAATGCATTATTAATAATCAGTTGAATTTAAATTTTGTAAATTTCTTTATTGTCTCCTTTGCCATAATGCAATCGGTAATGATTTTTATATTTTGAGTCTGCAAACATATTATTTAAGAAAAAGCAAATGGAATGGACTCTAATAAGAAGTTTCCCATACCCCTCTAGAGATATATGCTTGACCTAACCTCGAAACATAGGATCACTATTTATAATATTCAACCACTAAAGTGTAATTTTATACAATTAAGTCAATTACTTGTCTTTATGTTCAATTAACATATTCAAATATTATGTTTTTCATTCCATCCAAAATGCTATGACATGAATAATATATTAAAAAATTAAAACATTGTATTTTTTTAATTTTTATAATTTTACAATTCTATAGGGATAAATGCATTGTTAATAATCAATTGAATTTAAATTTTGCAAATTTCTTAATTGTCTCCTTTACCACAATGCAATTTGTAATGATCGCTATAATTTTAGTTTGCAAGCATATTGCTTAAGGAAAAGAAAATGGAATGGACTCAAATAAGAAGTTTTCCCACTCCCTTTTAGAGATATATGCTTGACCCAACATTAAAACTTGCCGCGATGCAATTTGAAATAATTTATCTAATTTTTGTGTAGAAACATATTACTTAAGAAAATGTAAATGCAATAGACTATAATAAAAAGTTTCCCCACTCCACTCTAAAGATATAAGATTGACCAAACTTTAAAGTGTGGGATTGCTATTTATAATATTCATCCACTAAAGTCTATTTTATACAATTAAGTCCATTACTTGTGTTTTTCTTTAATTAGCATATTTAAATATCTTTAATTAGCATATTTAAATATTATGTTTTTCTCACCATTCAAAATGCAATGGCATTAAGTACAAATTTAAAAATCAAAACATTAGATTTTTACAATCTTTTATACTTTAAAGTTTTCTAGTGATAAATGCATTGTCAATAATCAGTTAAATTTAAATTTTATAATTTTTTTTAATTGTCTCTTTTGCCACACTACAATTTGAAATAATTTATCTAATTTTTTTTATACAAACATATTACTTAAGAAAAAGCAAATGCAATGGACTCTAATATATGTTCGGGATTGCTATTTATAATATTCATCTACCAAAATGTATTTTATATATTTGAGTCCATTACTTGTATTTTTATTCAATTAACATATTCAAATATTATGTTTTGCTCACCATTCAAAATTAAATAGCATTAACAATATATTAAAAAAAATCAAAACATTGCATTTTTTCAATTTTTAGAATTTTAAAGTTTTTTAGGGATAAATGCATTTCAATAATCAGTTGAATTTAAATTTTGTAAATTTTTTAATTGTCTCCTTTGCCACAATGCAATTTGTAATGATTTCTATAATTTTTATTTGCAAACATATTACATAAGAAAAAGCAAATGCAATGTACTTTAAAAAGAAGTTATCCCGCTCCCCTCTTGAGATATATGTTTGACCTAAAATTGAAGCTTAGGATTGATATTTATAATATTCATCCACTAAAATGTATTTTATACAATTAAGTGCATTACTTGTATTTTTCTTCAATTAACATATTCAAATATTACATTTTTCTCCCCACACAAAATGCAATGGCATTAACAATAAATTTATAAATCAAAACATTGCATTTTTACAATTTTTAGAATTCTAAAGTCTTATAATGATAAATGCATTGTTAATAATCAGTTGAACTTATATTTTTTTAATTTTTTTATTTGTCTCCTTTGCCACAATGTAATTTGAAATGATTTATCTAATTTTTGTGTAAAAACATATTCCTTAAGAAAAAGCAAATGTAATGGACTGGACTCTAATAAAAAGTTTCCCCACTATCCTCTAAAGATATATGCTTGAACCAACATTAAGGCTTAGGATTGTTATTTATAATATTCATCCACTAAAGTGTATTTTATATAATTGAATCCATTCTTCGTATTTTTCTTTAATTAATATATTCAAATATTATGTTTTTCTCACCACTCAAAATGCAATGACATTAACAATAAATTTAAAAATCAAAACATTCCATTTTTACCATTTTCAAAATTTTGAAGTCTTTTAAGGATAAATGCATTGTCAATAATCAATTGAATTTAAATTTTATAATTTTTTTAATTTTCTCCTTTGCCATAAATCAGTTTGTAATGATTTCTATAATTTTAGTCTGCAAACATATTACTTAAGAAAAAGCAAAAGCGATGGACTCTAATAAGAAGTTATCCCACTCTCATCTTGATATATATGCTTGACCCAATATTGATACTTAGGATTGCTATTTATAATATTCATCTACTAAACTATATTTTATATAGTTGAGTCCATTACTTGTATTTTTCTTCAATTAACATATTCAAATATTATGTTTTTCTCATCATTCAAATGCAATGACATTAGCAATCTATTAAAAAATCAAAACATTGTGTTTTTTCAATTTTTAGAATTTTAAAGTCTTCTAGGGATAAAGACATTATCAATAATTAGTTGAATTGAAATTTGGCAAAATTTTTAATTGTCCCATTTGCCACAATTCAATTTGTAATGATTTCTATATTTTACTCTACAAACATATTACTTAAGAAAAAGCAAATGCAATGGACTCTAATAAGAAGTTTACCCTCTCTCCTCTAGAGATATATGGTTGACATGTCTTTGAAGTTTCGGGTTACTATTTATAATAGTCATCCACTAAAGTGTATTTTATACAATTATGTACATTACTTGTATTTTTGTTGAATTAACATATTCAAATATTATGTTTTTCACAACATTTAAAAAGCAATGGCATTAACAATATATTAAAAAATCATAACATTCATTTTTTCAATCTTTAGAATTTTAAAGTCTTATAAGGATAAATGTATTGTTAATAATTAGTTGAATTTAAATTTTGTAAATTTCTTAATTGTCTCCTTTGCCACAATGCAATTTGTATTGATTTCTATAATTTTAGCGTATAAACATATTACTTAAGAAAAAGCAAATGCAATGGACTCTAATAAGAAATTTCCCACTCCCCTTTAGAGATATATGCATAACCCAATATTGAATTTTGGGAGTGCTATTTATAATATTTATCCATTAAAGTGTAATTTTATACAATTGAGTCAATTATTAGTATTTTTGTTCGATTAATATATTCAAATATGATGTTTTTAACTCCATCCAAAATTTAACGACATTGACGATATATTAAGAAATAAAAACATTGCATTTTTTCCATTTTCAGAATTTTTGAGTCTTATAGGGATAAATGTGTTGTTAATAATCAATGAAATTTAAATTTTGTAAATTTCTTAATTATCTCCTTTGCCACAATGTAATTTGTAATGATTTCTATAATTTTTGTCTGCAAACATATTACTTAAGAGAAAGCAAATGGAATGGACTCTAATAAGAAGTTTCTCACTCCCCTCTAGAGATATATGCTTAACCCAACATTAAAGTTTGGGATCGCTATTTATAATATTCATCCACTAAAGTGTATTTTATACAATTGAGTCCATTAATTGTATTTTTCTTCAATTAACATATTCAAATATTTTATTTTTCTCACCACTCAAAATTCAATGACATTAACAATAAATTTAAAAATCAAAACATTCCATTTTTACAATTTTTAAATTTTTGAAATCTTTTAAGGACAAATGCATTGTGAGTAATCAATTAAATTTAAATTTTGTAAGTTTTTTAATAATCTCCTTTGCCACAATGCAATTTGAAATGATTTGTCTAATTTTTGTGTACAAACATAATACTTAAGACAAAACAAATTCAATGACATTAACATAATACTTACAAAGTGCAAACATATGATTGTTATTTATAATATTCATCCACCAAAGTGTATTTTATACAATTGAGTCCATCATTTGTATTTTTGTTCAATTAACATATTCAAATACTATATTTTTCTCACCACTCAAAATACAATGACATTGACAATATATTAAAAAATCAAAACATTGCATTTTTTTAATTTTTAATATTTTAAAGTGTTCTAAAGATAAATGCATTGTCAATAATTAGTCGAATTTAAATTTTATAAGTTTTTTAATTGTCAACTTTGCCACAATGCAATTTGTAATGATTTCTATAATTTTAGTTTGCAAACAAATTACATAAGAAAAAGCAAATGCAATGCACTTTAATAAGATGTTTTCCCACTCCCCTCTAGAAATATATGCTTGACCTAACATTGAAACTTGGGATTGCTATTTATAATATTCATGCATTAAATTGTATTTTATACAATTGAGTCTATTTCTTGTATTTTTCATCAATTAACATATACAAATATTATATTTTTCTCATCACTCAAAATGCAAAGGTATTAACAATTAATTTAAAAATCAAAACATCGCATTTTTAAAATTTTTAGAATTTTAAAGTCTTCTAAGGATAAATGCACTGTTCATAATCAGTTGAATTTACATTTTGTAATTTTTTCAATTGTCTCTTTGCCACAATGTATTTTGTAATGATTTCTATAATTTTCACCTGCAATCTTATGATTTAAGGAAAATCAAAAGCAATAGACTCTAATTAGAAGTTTTCCCACTCCCCTCTAGAGATATATGGTTGACCCAACATTGAACCTTCAAATTCTTATTTATAATATTTCTCCACTAAAGTGTATTTTATACAATTGAGTCTGTTATTGTATTTTTCTTTAATTAACCTATTCAAATATTTTGTTTTTCACCATTTAAATTGCATTGGCATTGACAATAAATTTAAAAATCAAAACACTGCATTTTTTAAATTTTTAGAATTTTAAAGTCTTTTAAGGATAAATATATTGTCAATAATCAGTTGAATTTAAATTTTTTAATTTTTTTAATTGTCTCCTTTGCCATAATGCAGTTTGAAATCATTTATCTAATTTTTGTGTACAAACATATAACTTAAAAAAGGGCAAATACCATGGATTTTAATAAGAGGTTTCCTTACTCCCCTCTAGAGATATATGCTAGACCCAACCTTGAAGCTTGGGATTGCTTTTTATAATATTCATCCACTAAAGTGAATTTTATACAATTGAGTCCATTACTTGTATTTATCTTCAATTAACATATTTAACTATTATGTTTTTCTCACCACTTAAAATGCATTAGTATTAACAATAAATTTAAAAATCAAAACACTGCATTTTTAGAATTTTTAAAATTTTAAAGTCTTTTAAGGATAAATGCATGGTCAATAATCAGTTGAATTTAAATTTTGTAATTTTTTTAATTGTCTCTTTTGCCACAATGCAATTTTAAATGATTTATCTAATTTTTGTGTACAAACATATTACTTAAGAAAAAGTGAATGCAATGGACATTAAAAAGAGGTTTCCCCACTCCCCTTTAAAGATATATGTTGGACCTAACTTTTAAGCTTAGGATTACTATTTATAATATTCATCCACTAAAGTGTATTTTATACAATTGAGTCCATTACTTGTATTTTTCTTTAATTAACATATTCAAATATTATGTTTTTCTCGCCACTCAAAATGCATTGACATCAATAATAAATTTAAAAATTAAAACACTCCATTTTTAGAACTTTTAGAATTTGAAAGTCTTCTAAGGATAAATGCATTGTCAATAATCAATTGAATTTAAATTATGTAATTCTTTTAATTGTCTCCTTTGTCACAATGCAATTTGTAATGATTTTTATAATTTTAGTTTGCAAACATATTAGAGAAGAAAAAGCAAATGCAATGGACTCAAATAAGAAGTTTTCCCACTCCTCTCTAGAGATATAAGCTTGACCCAATATTAAAACTTAGGATTGCTATTTATAATATTCATCCCCTAAATTCTATTTTATACAATTGAGTCCATTACTTGTATTTCTCTTCAATTAACATATTCAAATATTATATTTTTCTCACCACTCAAAGTGCATTAGCATTAACAATAAATTTAAAAATCAAAACACTGCATTTTTAGAATTTTTAGAATTTAAAAGTCTTTTAAGGATAAATGCATTGTCAATAATCAGTTGAATTTATATTTTGTGTTTTTTTATTTGTCTCCTTTTCCACAATGCAATTTGAAATGATTTATCTAATTTTTGTGTACAAACATATTACTTAAGAAAAAGCAAATGCAATTGACTTTAAAAAGAGGTTTCCCCACTCCCCCCTTGAGATATATGCTAAACCCAACTTTGAAGCTTGAGATTGCTATTTATAATATTTATCCACTAAAGTGTATTTTATACAATTGAGTCCATTACTTGTATTTATCTTTAATTAACATATTCAAATATTATATTTTTCTCACCACTTAAAATGCATTGGCATTAATAATAAATTTAAAAATCAAAACACTACATTTTTAGAATTTTTAGAATTTGAAAGTCTTCTAAGGATAAATGCATTGTCAATAATCAGTTGAATTTAAATTTTGTAATTTTCTTAATTGTCTACTTTGCCCTAATGCAATTTGAAATGATTTGTCTAATTTTTGTGTACAAACATATTATTTAAGAAAAAGTGAATGCAATGGACTTCAAAAAGAGGTTTCCCCACTCCCCCGTAGAGATATATGCTAGACCCAACTTTGAGGCTTGGGATTGCTATTAATAATATTCATCCACTAAAGTGTATTTTATACAATTGAGTCCATTTCTTATATTTGTCTTTAATTAGCATATTCAAATATTATATTTTTCTCACCATTCAAAATGCAATAGTATTAACAACAAATTTGAAAATTAAAATATTGCATTTTTACAATTTTATTGTTTTCTAGGGATCAAATTATCGTTAATAATCAGTTGGATTTAAATTTTATAATTTTTTTAATTATCTCCTTTGCCACAATGGAATTTGAAATGATTTATCTAATTTTTGTATGCAAACATATTACTTAAGAAAAAGTGAATGCAATGGACTGTAATAAAAATTTTCCCCACTCACATCTAGAGATATATGTTGGACCCAACTGTGAAGTTTGAGATTTTGATTTATAATATTCATCCACTAAAGTTTATTTTATACAATTAAGTCCATTACTTGTATTTTTCTTCAATTAACATATTCAAATATTATGTTTTTCTCACCACTCAAAGTGCAATGACATTAACAATAAATTTAAAAATGAAAAGACTGCATTTTTACAATTTTTTGTACTTTAAAGTTTTCTAGTGATAAATGCATTGTCAATAATCAATTAAATTTAAATTTTGTAATTTTTTTTAATTGTCTCCTTTGCCACACTGCAATTTGAAATAATTTATCTAATTTTTTTATACAAACATATTACTTAAGAAAAAGCAAATGCAATGGACTCTAATATATGTTTGGGATTGCTATTTATAATATTTATCCACCAAAGTGTATTTTATATAATTAAGTCCATTACTTGTATTTTTCTTCAATTAACATATTTAAATATTATGTTTTTCTCACCACTCAAAGTGCAATGACATTAACAATAAATTTTAAAAATGAAAAGACTGCATTTTAAAATTTTTTAGAATTTTAAAGTCTTCTAAGGATATAAGCATTATCAATAATCAGTTGAATTACATTGTGTAAATTTTTAGATTGTTTCCTATGCCACAATGCAATTTGTAATGATTTCTATAATTTTAGTCTACAAACATATTACATAAGTAGAAGCAAATGCAATGGACTCTGATAAGAAGTTTTTCACTCCCCTTGTTGGAACCAACTTTAAAGCTTGGGATTGTGATTTATAATATTCATCCACTAAAGTGCATTTTATACAATTAAGTCCATTACTTGTATTTTTCTTCAATTAACATATTCAAATATTATGTTTTTCTCACCACTCAAAATGCAATGGCATTAATAATAAATTTAAAAATCAAAAGACAAATGCATTGTCAATAATCAGTTGAATTTAAATTTTGTAATTTTTTAATAATCTCCTTTGCTAGAATGCAATTTGAAATGATTTATCTAATTTTTGTGTACAAACACATTACTTAAAAAAAAGCAAATGCAATGAATTCTAATAAGAAGTTTTCCCACTCCCTTTTAGAGATATATGCTTGACCCAACATTGAAACTAGTGATTGCTTTTTATAATATTTATCCATTAAAGTGTATTTTATACAATTGAGTCCATTGGTTGTATTTTTGTTCAATTAACATATTAAAATACTACATTTTTCTCACCATTCAAAATACAATGACATTGACAATATATTAAAAAATAAAAATATTGCATTTTTTCAATTTTTAGAATTTCAAAGTCTTCTAGGGATAAATGTTTTGACAATAATCAATTACATTAAATTTTGTAAATTTTTTAATTGTGTCCATTGCCATAATGCAATTTGTAATGATTTCTATAATTTTTGTTTGCAAACATATTACATAAGAAAAAGCAAATGTAATGGACTTTAATAAGAAGTGTTCCCACTCTCTATATCCCTGACCTAACATTGAAACTTGGGATTGTTATTTATAATATTCATCCACTAAATTGTATTTTATACGATTGAGTCCATTACTTGTATTTTTCTTTAATTAACATATTCAAATATAATGCTTTTCTCACCACTCAAACTGCATTGGCATTAACAATAAATTTAAAAACGAAAACATGACATTTTTATAATTTTTAGACTTTTAAAGTCTTTTAAGGATAAATGAATTGTCAATAATTAGTTGAATTTAAATTTTGTAATTTTTTTAATTGTCTCCTTTGCCACAATTCAATTTGAAATGATTTATCTAATTTTTGTGTACAAACGTATTATTTAAGGAAAAGCAAATGCAATGGACTTTAAAAAGAGGTTTCTCCATTACCCTCTAAAGATATATGCTAGACCCAACTTTGAAGCTCGAGATTGCTATTTATAATATTCATTCACTAAAGTGTATTTTATACAATTAACTCCATTACTTATATTTTTCTTCAATTAACATTGTTGTTCCCATAGCCTTGTATGAGTTGTAATTGTTGTCAACTAGGGTTAAGTGTGCAAGAGAGTAAAGTCACATGGAAGGACAAGAAAGTAAATCTGCCGCATAAGGGCAAAAACGTAAATCTGCCATGTAAGCCCTATTAGGGTTTTATGGAAGAGAGTATATAAAGGCCTTGGAAGACAAAACTAGGGTAGAGGGCCAACACAATTGAAAAATAGCAACCCTACAACAACTGGCCAAAAGGAAGAGAGAGCAGAACGGCAAGAGATCAGAAATGACACCACCGGGAGAGCAAACCAGAAACGTCACCACCGGGAGAGCAAACCAGAAACGCCTCCTGCGAGCAAACCAGAACGTGCGACCTCTTGCAAGTAAACCACAACGCCTCCTGCAAGCAAACCAGAAACGCCTCCTGCAAGCAAACCAGAAACACATCCTGCAGGCAAACCAGAAACGCCTCCTGCAAGGAAACCAGAAACACGTCCTGCAAGCAAACCAGAAACACACAACCAGCAAGAGGAGAAATAAGAAACAGACCACCTGGAAGAAAAGACAGCAGACCTGGTATCCATGAGACCACCCAGAAGAGAAGACAGCAGACCAGAAGCGTGAGGCAGGCCAAGAGACGTGAAACGGCAGACCATAAGTGTGGGTGTACATCAAGAGACGGCGTGAGACCAGAACGTGCAATGGCGTGACAGACCAGAAGCATGAGGACAGGCCATGAAACAGTAAGACCGTGAAATAGGAGATGGGTGAGACCGTGAGACGGTGAAAGCAAGAGCTGTGTGAGACAACCTAGAGAAGGAATTCAGCGAAGCATCGGAAAGAACTCAACGTATTTCCAGATTTCTTCAAGAGAGGTTAGAGAGCATTGCAGTGAACTTCTAAGCGGCAGTGGAGCAGCCTTTCAATTCAACAGAGGCAAGACAAGCTAGAAGAAGGGTAGACACAGTAAGTGACACTCTTTGTATTGTACTTGCTTAATAATTGCAATAGTGAAAGGAGCATAAGATTAAGACATCCATTGTAACTGGAATTCTCAAGTATAGTGGATAGTCTCGGTAAGGGAGAGTCCCTACCACCGTGGATGTACGTCACGTTGACGGAACCACGTAAATTTCGTGTGTCCTTAATCTGCTTTACATTCTGTGTTTTGAATTGAGTTGTGAACGCAGCTAAAGTATCAGCCAACCGATAACCTAACGAAGAACTAAACAAGAACATCCGAATTGTCTATTAGGCAAGGTGTCTGAAAGGTGACTTTGGGGACTATTGTGATTAGTAGGTAGTAATAGATCTACCTTAGTCAAATCTGAGAAAGAGTTCGCTTTTAAGAAGAGATTGAAGTTGTTCACTTTCCTGCGAATTGCGAATTGTGGTGATACTGATTCACCCCCCCTCTCAGTATCACAAACTAGTAGATCCTAAGGTGAAGTTGGGAACTTCAAACATATTCAAATATTATGTTTTTCTCACCTTTCAAAATGCAATGACATTAATAATAAATTTAAAATTCAAAACATTCCATTTTTTCAATTTTTAGAATTTTAAAGTTTTCTAGGGATAAATGCATTGTCAATAATCAGTTGAATTTAAATTTTCTAATTTTTTTAATTGTTGTCTTTGCCTCAATGCAATTTGTAATGATTTCTATAATTTTAGCCAGCAAACATATGACTTAAGAAAAAGCAAATGCAATGGACTCAAATACAAACTTTTCCCACACCCCTCTAGAGATATATACTTGACCCAACATTAAAGTTTCGGATTGTTATTTATAGTATTGATCCACTAAAATGTATTTTATACAATTAAGTCCATTACTTGTATTTTTCTTTAATTAACATTTTCAAACATTATGTTTTTAGCACCACTCAAAATGCAATGGCTTTAATAATAAATTTAAAAATCAAAACATTGCATTTTTACACTTTTAGAATTTTAAAGTCTTCTAGGGTTATTGTTAATAATTAGTTAAATTTAAATTTTGTAATATTTTTAATTGTCTCCTTTACCACAATGCAATTTGAAATTATTTATCTAATTTTTGTGTCAAACATATTACTTAAGAAAAAGCAAATGAAATGGATTATAATAAAAGGTTTCCCCTCTCCCTTCTAGAGAGACTTGGGATTCTTATTTATAATATTTATCCACTAAAGTGTATTTTATACAATTAAGTCCATTACTTGTATTTTTCTTCAATTAACATATTCAAATATTATGTTTTTCTCACCACTCAAAGTGCAATGACATTAACAATAAATTTAAAAATGAAAAGACTGCATTTTAAAATTTTTTAGAATTTTAAAGTCTTCTAAGGATAAAAGTATTATCAATAATCAGTTGAATTACATTGTGTAAATTTTTAGATTGTTTCCTATGCCACAATGCAATTTGTAATGATTTCTATAATTTTAGTCTACAAACATATTACATAAGTAGAAGCAAATGCAATGGACTCTGATAAAAAGTTTTTCCACTCCCCTTGTTGGAACCAACTTTAAAGCTTGGGATTGCGATTTATAATATTCATCCACTAAAGTGCATTTTATATAATTGAGTCCATTACTTGTATTTTTCTTCAATTAACATATTCAAATATTATATTTTTCTCACCACTCAAAATGCAATGACATTAACAATATATTAAAAAATCAAAACATTGCATTTTTTTAATTTTTAGTTTTTTAAAGTCTTCTAAGGATAAATGCATTGTTAATAACTAGTTAAATTTAAATTTTGTAATTTTTTTAATTGTCTCCTTTGCCATAATGCAATTTGAAATGATTTATCTAACTTTTGTGTGCCAATATATTTCTTAAGAAAAAGTAAATGTAATGGACTGTATTAAAAAGTTTCCCCATTCCCCTCTAAAGACATACGCTTGACCCAACTTTGAAGCTTAGAATGGCTATTTATAATATTCATCCACTTAATTATATTTTATACAATTAAGTCCATTACATGTATTTTTCTTTAATTAACATATTCAAATATTATGTTTTTCTCACCTATTAAAATGCAATGACATTAGCAACAAATTTAAAATTCAAAACATTGTGTTTTTTCAATTTTTAGAATTTTAAATTCCTCAAGAGATAAAAGCATTGTTAATAATCAGTTGAATTTAAATTTTATAATTTTTTAATTATCTCTTTTGCCACAATGCAATTTGAAAAGATTTATCTAATTTTTGTGTACAAACATATTACCTAAGAAAAAGCAAGTGCAATGAACTCTAATAAGAAGTTTTCCCACTCCCTTCTAAAGATATATGCTTGACTTAACTTTGACGCTTGGGATTGCTATTTATAATATTCATCCACTAGAGTGTATTTTATACAATTAAGCCCATTACTTGTATTTTTCTTCAATTAACATATTCAAATATTATGTTTTTCTCGCCATTGAAAATGCAATGGCATTAACAATATATCAAAAATTCAAAACATTGCATTTTTTCAATTTTTAGAATTTTAAAGTTTTATAGAGATAAATGCATTGTCAATAATAAGTTTAATTTAAATTTTGTAATTTTCTTAATTGTCTCCTTTGCCATAATGCAATTTGAGAAGATTTATCTAATTTTACTATACAAACATATTGTTTTAGAAAAAGCAAATGCAATGGACTCTAATAAGAAGTTTTCCCACTCCCCTCTAAAGATATATCTTGACCCAACTTTGATGCTTGGGATTGTCGTTTATAATATTCATCCACTAAAGTGTATTTTATGCAATTGAGTCCATTGCTTGTATTTTTCTTTATTTAACACATTCAAATATTATGTTTTTCTCACCATTGAACATGCAATGGCATTAACAATATTTTAAAAAATGAAAACATCACATTTTTACAATTTTTGAAATTTTCAAGTCTTCTAGGAACAAATGCTTTTATTCATAATCAATTGAATTTAAATTTTTAAGTTTTTTTAATTGTCTCCTTTGCCATAATGCAATTTGAAATGATTCGTGTAATTTTCATGTACAAACATATTACTTAAGCAAAAGCAAGCGCAAAGGACTCTAATAAGAAGTTTTCCAACTCCCCTCTAGAGATATATGCTCGACCCAACATTGACACTTGAAATTGCTATTTATAGTATTCATCCACTAAAGTGTATTTTATACAATTGACTCCATTACTTGTATTTTTCTTGAATTTACATATTCAAATATTATGTTTTTCTCAATTGTTAAAATGCAATGGCATTAATAATAAATTTAAAATTGAAAACAATCCATTTTTTCAATTTCTAGAATTTTAATGTTTTCTAGGGATAAATGCATTGTCAATAATCAATTGAATTTAAATTATGTAATTTTTTAGATTGTCACCATGGCCACAATGCAATTTGAAATGATTTGTGTTATTTTTGTGTACAAACATAATACTTAAGCAAAAGTAAGTGCAAAGGACTCTAATAAGAAGTTTTTCACTCCCCTCTATATGTATATGCTTGACCCAACATTGACACTTAGGATTGCTAATTATAATATTCATCCACTAAATTGTATTTTATACAATTGACTACATTACTTGTATTTTTGTTCAATTAACATCTTTAAATATTATATTTTTATCGCCACTCAAAATACAATGACATTAATAATATATTAAAAAATGAAAACATTGCATTTTTATAATTTTTATAATTTTAAAGTCTTCTAGTGATAAATTCATTGTCAATAAATAGTTGAATTTAGATTTTGTAATTTTTTTAATTGTCTCCAGATTGCAATTTGAAATGATTTGTGCTATTTTTGTGTAATTTTCATGTACAAACATATTTCTTAAGCAAAAGCAAGTGCAAAGGACTTTAATAAGAAGTTTTCCCACTCCTCCATAGATATATGCTTGACCCAACATTGATGCTTGGCATTGCTATTTATAATATTCATCCACTAAAGTGTATTTTATACAATTGACTCCTTTACTTATATTTATCTTCAGTTAACATATTCAAAATTTATATTTTTCTCACTTCTCAAAATGCAATGACATTAATAATAAATTTAAAATTCAAAACATTCCATTTTTTCAATTTTTAGAATTTTAAATTTTTCTAGGGATCAATGCATTGTCAATAACTAGTTGAATTTAAATTTTGTAATTTTTTTGATTGTCGCCTTGGCCACAAAGCTATTTGAAATGATTTGTGCTATTTTTGTGTACAAATGTATTACTTAAGCAAAAGCAAGTGTAAAGGATTCTCATAAGAAGTATTCCTTCTCCTTTCCATTGATATATGCTTGAATCAACATTGATGCTTAGGATTGGTATTTATAATATTTATCCATTAAAGTGTATTTTATACAATTGACTCTATAACTTATATTTTTCTTCAATTAAGATTTTCAAATATTATATTCTTCTTATCTCTCAAAATGCAATAACATTAATAATAAATTTAAAATTCAAAATATTCCATTTTTTCAATTTTTAGAATTTTAATATTTTCTAGCGATAAATGCATTATCAATAATCAATTGAATTTAAATTTTTTAATTTTTTTGATTGTCTCCTTTGCCACAACGTAATTTGAAAGAATTTGTGTTACTTTTCTGTAAAAACATAATACTTAAGCAAAAATAGGTGCAAAGGACTCTAATAAGAAGTTTTTCTACTCCCCTCTAGATGTATATGCTTGACCCAACATTGACACTTGGGATTGCTATTTATAATATTCATCCACTAAAGTGTACTTTCTACAATTGAGTCCATTACTTGTATTTTTGTTCAATTAACATATCCATTTACTATGTTTTTGTCAGCATTTAAAATAGAATGACATTAACAATATATTAAAAAAAGAAAACATCGCATTTTTAAAATTTTTATAATTTTAAAGACCTCTAGGGATAAATGAATTGTCAATAATTAGTTGAATTTAAATTTTGTAATTTTTTTGATTGTCTCCCTAACCACAATGCAATTTGAAATGATTTATGCTAATTTTGTGTACAAATGTATTACTTAAGCAAAAGCAAGTTTAAAGGACTCTCATAACAAGTTTTCCCACTCCCCTCCACTAATATATGCTTGAATCAACATTGACACTTGGGATTGCTATTTATAATATTCATCCACTAAATTGTATTTTATACAATTGACTCCATTACTTATATTTTTCTTCAATAATCATATTCAAATATTATATTTTTCTCACCTCTTAAAAGGCAATGACATTAATAATAAATTTAAAATTCAAAACATTCCCTCTTTTCAATTTTTAGAATTTTAAATTTTTCTAGGGATAATTGCATTGTCAATAATTAGTTGAATTTAAATTTTGTAATTTTTTGGTTGTCTCCTTGGCCACAATGCAATTTGAAATGATTTATGCTATTTTTATATACAAACATATTACTTAAGCAAAAGCAAGTTTAAAGGACTCTCATAAGAAGTTTTTCCACTCCCCTCCACTGATATATGCTTGAATCAACATTGACACTTAGGATTGCTATTTATAATATTCATCTACTAAATTATATTTTATACAATTGACTCCATTACTTATATTTTTCTGCAATTAAAAATTCAAATATTGTGTTTTTCCCACCTCTCAAAATGCAATGGCATTAATAATAAATTTAAAATTCAAAACATTTCAATTTTTCAATTTTTAGAATTTTAAATTTTTCTGGGGATCAATGCATTGTCAATAATCAGTTGAATTTAAATTTTGTAATCTTTTTGATTGTCTCCTTGGCCACAATGCAATTTGAAATGATTTATGCCATTTATGTGTACAAATGTATTACTTAAGCAAAAGCAAGCTTAAAGGACTCTCATAACAAGTTTTCCCACTCCCCTCCATTAATATATGCTTGAATCAACATTGATGCTTGGGATTGCTATTTATAATGTTCATCCACTAAATTGTATTTTATATAATTGACTCCATTACTTATATTTTTCTTCAATAAGCATATTCAAATATTATGTTTTTCTCACCTCTCAAAATGCAATGGCATTAATAAAAAATTTAAAATTCAAATCATTCCATTTTTTCAATTTTTAGAATTTTAAAGTTTTCTCGTGATAAATGCGTTGTTAATAATCAGTTGAATTTAAATTTTATAATTTTTTTTGATTGTCTTCTTGGCCACAATGCTATTTGAAATGATTTGTGCTATTTTTGTGTACAAACGTATTACTTAAGCAAAAGCAAGTGTAAAGGACTCTCATAAGAAGTTTTCCCACTCCCCTCCACTAATATATGCTTGAATCAACATTGATGCTTGGGATTGCTATTAATAATATTCATCCACTAAAGTGTATTTTTTACAATTGACTCCATTACTTATATTTTTCTTCAATTAAGTTATTCAAATATTATGTTTTTCTCACCTCTCAAAATGCAATGGCATTAATAATAAATTTAAAATTCAAAACATTTCATTTTTTCAATTTTAAGAATTTTAAATTTTTCTAAGATCAATGCATTGTCAATAATTAGTTGATTTTAAATTTTCTAATTTTTTGGATTGTCACCTTGGCCACAATGCAATTTCAAATGATAAATGCTATTTTTGTGTACAAACGTATTACTTAAGCAAAAGTAAGTTTAAAGGACTCTCATAACAAGCTTTCCCACTCCCCTCCACCAATATATGCTTGACCCAACATTGATGATTAGGATTGCTATTCATAATATTCATCCACTAAAGTGTATTTTATACAATTGACTCCATTACTTATATTTCTCTTTAATAAGCATATTCAAGTATTATGTTTTTCTCACCTCTTAAAATGTAATGACATTAATAATAAATTTAAAATTCAAAAATTCCATTTAAAATTCTTAGAATTTTAAAGTTTTCTTATGATAAATGCATTGTGAATAATAAGTTGAATTTACATTTTGTAATTTCTTTGATTGTCTCATTGGCCATAAAGAATTTGAAATGATTTGTGTTATTTTTTTGTACAAATAGAATACTTAAGCAAAAGCAAGTGCAAAGGACTCTAATAAGAAGTTTTTCCACTCCCCTCTACACGTATATGCTTGACCCAACATTGACACTTGGGATTGCTATTTATAATATTCATGCACTAAATTGTATTTTATGCGATTAAGTCCGTTACTTGTATTTTTGTTGAATGAAAATATTCATATATTATGTTTTTGCCGCCATTCAAAATGGAATACAATTAACAATATATTAAAAAACAAAATCTTTGCATTTTTAAAATTTTTACAATTTTAAAGACTTCTTGGGATTAATGCATTGTCAATAATCAGTTGAATTTAAATTTTGTAATTTTTTTAATTGTCGCCTTGGCCACCATGCAATTTGAAATGATTTGTGCTATTTTTGTGTACAAACATATTACTTAAGCAAAAGCAAGTGAAAAGGACTCTAATAAGAAGTTTTCCCACTCCCTCCACCGATATATGCTTGACCCAACATTGATGATTGAGATTGCTATTTATAATATTCATCCATTAAAGTGTATGTTATACAATTGAGTCCATTACTTATAGTTTTCTTCAATTAACATATTCAAATATTATGTTTTTCTAACCTCCCAAAATACAATGGCATTAATAATAAATTTAAAATTCTAAACATTCCATTTTTTCAATTTTAAGAATTTTAAAGTTTTCTAGGGATAAATGAATTGTCAATAATTAGTTGAATCTAAATCTTGCAATTTTTTTGATTGTCTCCTTGGTCGTAATGCAATTTGAAATGTTTTGTGTTATTTTTCTGTACAAAAATAATACTTCATCAAAGTAAGTGCAAAGGACTCTAATAAGAGGTTTTTCTACTCCCCTCTAGATGTATATGCTTGACCCAACATTGACACTTGGGATTGTTATTTATAATATTCATGCACTAAATTGTATTTTATGCAATTGAGTCCATTACTTGTATTTTTGTTGAATGAAAATATTTACATATTATGTTTTTGCCGCCATTCAAAATGGAATGCAATTAACAATATATTAAAAAATAAAATCTTTGCATTTTTAAAATTTTTACAATTTTAAAGACTTCTTGGGATTAATGCATTGTCAATAATTAGTTGAATTTAAATTTTGTAATTTTGTTAATTGTCCCCTTGGCGACAATGCAATTTGAAATGATTTGTGCTATTTTTGTGTACAAACATATTACTTAAGCAAAAGCAAGTGCAAAGGGCTCTAATAAGAAGTTTTCCCGCTCCCCTCCACCGATATATGCTTGACCCAACATTGATGATTGAGATTGCTATTTATAATATTCATCCATTAAAGTGTATTTTATACAATTGAATCCATTACTTATACTTTTCTACAATTAACATATTCAAATATTATATTTTTCTAACCTCTCAAAATACAATGGCATTAATAATAAATTTAAAATTCTAAACATTCCATTTTTTCAATTTTAAGAATTTTAAAGTTTTTTAAGGACAAATGAATTGTCAATAATTAGTTGAATCTAAATTTTGTAATTTTTTTGATTGTCTCCTTGGCCGTAATGCAATTTGAAATGTTTTGTGTTATTTTTCTGTACAAAAATAATACTTCATCAAAAACAAGTGCAAAGGACTCTAATAAGATGTTTTTCCACTGCCCTCTAGATGTATATGCTTGACCTAACATTGACACTTGGGATTGCTATTTATAATATTCATGCACTAAATTGTATTTTAGGCAATTAAGTTTATTACTTGTATTTTTGTTGAATGAAAATATTCACTTATTATGTTTTTGCCGCCATTCAAAATGGAATGCAATTAACAATATATTAAAAAACAAAATCTTTAAATTTTTAAACTTTTTACAATTTTAAAGACTTCTAGCGATTAATGCATTGTCAATAATCAGTCGAATTTAAATTTTGTGATTTTTTTAATTGTCCCTTTGGCCACAATGCTATTTGAAATGATTTGTACTATTTTTGTGTACAAACATATTACTTAAGCAAAAGCAAGTGCAAAAAACTCTAATAAGAAGAATTTTAACTCCACTCTAGATGTATATGGTTGACCCAACATTAACACTTGGGATTGCTATTTATAATATTCATGCACTAAATTGTTTTTTAGACAATTGAGTCCGTCACTTGTATTTTTGTTGAATTAAAATATTCGCATATTGTGTTTTTGTCGCCATTCAAAATGGAATGGCATTAACAAAATATTAAAAAATGAAAGCATTGCATTTTTCAAATTTTTACAATTTTAAAGATTTCTAGGGATTAATGCATTATCAATAATTAGTCAAATTTAAATTTTGTAATTTTTTTAATTGTCTCCTTGGTCACAATGCAATTTGAAATGTTTTGTGTTATTTTTTTGTACAAAAATAATACTTCATCAAAAGCAAGTGCAAAGGACTCTAATAAGAAGTTTTACCACTCCCTTCTAGATATATATGCTTGACCCAACATTGACACTTGTGATTGCAATTTGTAATATTTATCCATTAAATTGTATTTTCTACAATTTAGTCTGTTACTTGTATTTTTCTTTATTTAACATATTCAAATAATATCTTCTTGTCACAATTCAAACTGGAATGACATTAACAATATATTAAAAGACAAAAACATTGCATTTTTAAAAATTTTATAATTGTAAAGACTTTTAGGGATAAATGCATTGTTAATAATCAGTTTAATTTAAATTTTGTAATTTTTTTAATTGTCTCCTTGACCACAATGCAATTTGAAATGATTTGTGCTATTTTTGTGGACAAATATTTTACTTAAGAAAAAGCAAGTGCGAAGGACTCTCATAAAAGTTTTCCCACTCCCCTCCATAGCTTAAGCCAACATTCATGCTTGGCATTGCTATTTATAATATTCATCCACTAAAGTGTATTTTATACAATTGACTCCATTCCTTATATTTTTCTTCAATAAGCATAGTCAAATATTAGGTTTGTCTCACCTCTCAAAATGCAATGGCATTAATATTAAATTTAAAATTCAAAACATTCAATTTTTTCAATTTTTAGAATTTTAAAATTTTCTTGCGATAAATGCACTATCAATAATTAGTTGAATTTAAGTTTTGTAATTTTTTTGATTGTCTCCTTGGCCACATTGTAATTTGAAATGATTTGTGTTATTTTTTTGTACAAACATAATACTTAAGCAAAAGCAAGTGCAAAGGACTCTAATAAGAAGTTTTTCCACACCTCCCTAGATGTATATGCTTCCCCCAACATTGACACTTGGTATTGCTATTTATAATATTCATCCACTAAAGTGTATTTTATACAATTGAGTTCGTTACTTGTAGTTTTGTTGAATTAAAATATTCATATATTATATTTTTGTCCCCTTTCAAAATGGAATGACATTAACAAAATATTAAAAAATGAAAACATTAAATTTTGAAAATTTTTACAATTTTAAAGAGTTATAGGGATTAATGCATTGTCAATAATTAGTTAAATTTAAATTTTCTAATTTTTTTAATTGTCTCCTTGGCCACAATGCAATTTGAAATGATTTGTGCTATTTTGTGTACAAACATATTACTTAAGAAAAAGAAAGCGTAAAGGATTTTTATAAGAAGTTTTCCCACTCCTCTCCACAGCTTGAGCCAACATCATGCTTGACATTACTATTTATAATATTCATCCACTAAAGTGTATTTTATACAATTCACTCCATTACTTATATTTTTCTTTAATAAGCATAGTCAAATGTTATCTTTTTCTCACCTCTCACAATGCAATGACATTAGTAATAAATTTAAAATTCAAAACATTCAATTTTTTCAATTTTTAGAATTTTAAAGTTTTCTTGTGATTAACGTATTGTCAATAATCAGTTGAATTTCAATTTTGTAACTTTTTTAATTGTCCTCTTGGCCACAATGCAATTTGAAATGATTTGTGGTATTTTTGTGTACAAACATATTACTTAAGCAAAAGCAGGTGCAAACGACTCTAATAAGAAGTTTTCTCACTCCCCTCCACCGATATATGCTTGACCCAACATTCAACATTGATGCTTAGGATTGCTATTTATAATATTTGAAGTTCTCAACTTCACCCTAGGATCTACTAGTTTGTGATACTGAGAGGGGGGGTGAATCAGTATCACCACAATTCACAATGCGCAGGAAAGTGAACAACTTCAATCTCTTCTTAAAAGTGAACTCTTTCTTAGATTCGACTAAGGTAGATCTATTGCTACCTACTAATCACAATAGTCCCCAAAGACACCTTTCAGACACCTTGCCTAATAGACAATTCAGATGTTCTTGTCTAGGTCTTTGTTAGGTTATGGGTTAGCTGATACTTTAGCTGCGTTCACAACTCAATTCAAAACACAGAATGTAAAGCAAATTAAGGACACACGAGATTTACGTGGTTTCGTCAATGTGACGTACATCTAGGTGGTCTCACAGATACCAGGTCTACTGTCTTCTCTTCCGGGTGGTCTGTTTCTTATTTCTCCTTTTGCTGGTTGTGTGTTTCTGGTTTGCTTGTCTCTTCTTTTTGGCTGGTTGTTGTAGGGTTGTCGTTTATTCAATTGTGTTGGCCTCCTGCCAGTTTTGTCTTCCAAGGCCTTTATATACTCTCTTCCATGAAACCCTAATAGGGCTTACGTGACGAATTTACATTCTTGCCCTTACGCGGCATATTTACTTTCTTGCCCTTCCATGTGGCTTTACTTTCTTGCACACTTAACCCTAGTTGACAACAATTACAACCCATACAAGGCTGTGGGAACAACAATCTCCCCCTTTGTAATTGTTGGCAACACTCATAACAAAAGTCATTATGCAGCAGTCCTTCATAATCTTCTTAGAGTAATAATCTAGAAGCAGATGGATTACAACTCCCCCTAAATATGCACTCCTCCTTCCTTAACAGCTCCCCCTGCACTGTTGCTTCTCTCCCCATTTGCCAACCAATTACAAATTTGAAAAACTCGCAAAGTAGAGATGGAGGATTCACCTGATTTTCAGGCTTGAGGAGGCATTTGCACAGACAGACTCATTCTGTGCTTTTCAAACAGCTCTGTGGACAGAGATTTAGTTAGATCTTGTGTAGCCTCTCTTCAATAGATTTAGGTTCAACTTGTGAGAGTAAAGCAGTAGCTCCCACAATTCTTTTTCTTGTTGTAACTCCTGTTGATGGGTCACCTATGATTTGATTTTCTTGATGAGCACTGGTCCACGTTTTCTTTGTCTTTCTTTCTTGCACAATCTTAGTTGTAAGAGAATCTCCTTCTTCATCTTCAGACTCACTCTTCTCTGAGTCTGAACTTACTTCTTTTCCCACTTCTTCATGTTGGTTAGATTCTTCATCTATCTTGAAGTCATCTTCTTCACTATCCTCAGCTTCTCCATTATGTGTTGTTTTTCAGTTTTCATCTATTCTCACATTACTAGAAGTGACCACTTTTCCCAGTTTATGCAGAAAAACTCTGTAACCTTTTGTCTTTGCTGAGTATCCCACAAAGATGCCTTCATCTGACCTAGCATGGAATTTTCCCAAGTTTTGCTCCTTGTTCTTCACAAAACATGGGCTGCCAAAGATTCTAAGATACTTGGCTATTGTCTTCTTCCCACTCCATAGCTCATATGGAGTCTTATCAGTATTGGGCCTTAGTGAAACTCTGTTCAATAGGTGCACGACTGTAAATGTTGCTTCTGTCCAAAATCTTGTGTGAAGCTTGGATTCCAGCAGTAGAGTTCTTGCCATTTCAACCACAGCTCTATTTTTCCTCTCTACCACCCCGTTCTGTTGAGGAGTTCTTACTGCTGCCATCTGATGGTGAATTCCATGCTTCTCAAGGTAATCTTCAAAAGCTCCATTTGTGAATTCAGTGCCTTGATCTGACCTCAATACTTTGATCTTCTTTCCACTCTCATTTTCAGCCAATCTTCTGTATCTCTTGAAGCATTTCAAAACTTCTGACTTATGTGTGAGGTGCATGATGCAGGTCCTTCTAGAATAATCATCAACAAACAAGATGAAGTACCTCTCACCATTCAACCCTTTTGTTCTCATCGGCCCACACAAATTAGTATGTACAATGTCAAGCACTGCTTCAGAACTGACCTCTTTGGTCTTATACTGCTTTCTGACCTGTTTTCCTTTAGAGCATGCTGAGCAGACATACTCTCTCTCTCTCTTAAGGTCTGGAATGTCTCTGATTGCATGAGTAGTGGTCAGCTTCCTCATGTTCTTCTGTGTTAAGTGTCCCAGCCTCCTATGCCAGAGTTGATTTTCTTCTTCTTTAGTAAGTAAACAGCTATTTGTCTTGTCCTCATCAATTACATATAAATTTCCAGTTGTTCTTTTCCCAGCTGCAACAATATTGCCTTCTTTACTCTTTACTTGGCAACCTGTTTTTGTGAATATCACTTTATGGTCTTCATTGCATAGTTGGCTGACAGATGCTAGATTATATCTGAGTCCTTCAACATGCAGAACATCTTTCAACTTTCCTTTTCCAATATTTACTAACCCTTGACCACTGATGTTGAGCGAATCATCATTGCCAAACTTGACTTTGCCTTCTCTTGACTTGTTCAGTTTTGATAATTTACTCTTGTCTCCTGTCATGTGTGAAGTGCACCCACTATCGAGGATCCACTGCTTATCCTTGTAGTCAGCCTTTAGTGCAATTTCAGCTATATTAGCCACCTCCCTTTTAGCTTTATATTCCTTCTTTTGAACTGGCTTGATGATAGCTTTCTCCTTTTTCTCAGCTATGACTGTACTAATTGCTTTCACTGTGCCATTGAGTGTCTTCTCTTGCTCAGGGAGAAGTGTCATGCATCTCTTGGCATTATAGCCATCCTGCTCGCACCTTTCACACTGTTCCAAGTGTCCCAATATAGCAAACTTGTTCTTTGAGACCACTAGTTTGGGCTTCCACTAACAATCCTTGTCAGTGTGTCCTTGCTTTTTATAGTATATGCAAGAAGTCACGACAGGTGTTCTCCTTTGAATTTTGTATTGTCTCCCCCTGTATGCAGCATCGTATCTTCTCAAGTTGGAGACATATACTGGCCTTCTCCACCAGCAGTTACTTGCCTTATGACCCCAAACTCCACAATAAAGACAGTGACCTTGAAACTGCCTCTTCTTGGGTCTAATCACAGCTTGTTTTCTTTTGTTCATTACTTGCTGTGTAGGCAACGTGGCTGGCTTCTTTGCTTGTGTGGCTTTCATTTCAGCCACCTTTTTCTCCTTCTGTTCAGCCGTAGCCCTTTGCTGACTGACCTTCTTTTCTTCATTTTTGTTTGCCACCCTAGGTTGCTTCTTCAAATCCTCTTTATTCTCAGCTATCTTCTCTTGAGTCACAACCTTCTCTTTTAACTTCTGTAGCACATTCTTATTATCTTTAGGCAATGCAGCCTCAGATTGCTGCACTTTCTCTTCATTCTTCTTTTCTCTTACGGAACTTGTTTCTCCTATCATTTCAAGCTTCTGCACGTTCTCTTCACTCCTTTTGAGTTGTTGCTGAAGTCTTAGTAACTCTTTCTCCATTCCTTCAATTTTTGAAGTCCTTGAGCCAAGCTCCATTGTAAGGTCTTCACATATTTTGATCTGTTCTTCAAATCTTCTCTTCAAGTCAATATGTTCAGCCCTTATTTCATCCTTTTGACTTTCAGCTTCCTTAGACTTTGCTTCAACTTGTTTTATGTGGGCCTCCAACCTTCTTATGGTTCTGCCCCTTCTGATTATCTCCTTCGAAGCTGCTTCCAACTCAGCTTCAAGATCTGGTTCTTCTTCATCAACCTCCTCTTCCTCTTCAGAGGTTGAACTACCACCTTGAGCTGATGCCATAAAGGCATGCTCATATGATGAGTCTACATCTTCCTCCTCATCGGCTTCTTTTGTCTGGCTCACATAACTTTTGAATGAGCCTCTCTTCTTCTTCTGTGGGCTAGCAGTCTTCTTGCTGGACTTCCTTGAGTTGAAAGATGGTCTTCTCCATTTTGAATTCTGCTCATCATCACCATCCTCATCTTCATCATCAAGTTTCACTTTGCACTGAGAAGCAAAGTGTCCAGTCTGTCCACAACGATAACATCTCAAGAACAACTGTCCTTTTCCCTTCTTAGACCCCTTTTTGAATTTCCTTGTGAAGTATGCCAACACTTCACCTTCACTTTCTTCCTCATCATCATCATCATCCTCACTGGATGATTCTTCCTCTTCCTTTATCTTCAAGTGTTTCATAGCTTTGAAAGCTGCCTCCTTTGATACCTTTGACGTTGAGGAGCTCTCAGTTGACTTTATTCTCATCTCATATGCAATGAGATTGCACTAGAGATCATGCAGAGACATAGAATTAAGATCTCTACTCTCCTCTATGGCTGCCACCTTTGAGGCAAACCTCTCAGGCAGAATTCTCAGAATTTTCTTCACAATAGATAAGTCCTTCTTGTTCTTCCCATGACTTCTAAGATCGTTTACAGCATCAATAACCCTGGTGAAGAACTCTTGGACTGTCTCATTTTTCTGCATTCTGAGAGATTCATATCTCTCTTTGAAAACTTGAAGCTTGGCCTCCTTTATTCTGCCGTTACCTTCATAGACTTTCTGCAATCTGTCCCATATCTCCTTGGCAGATTTGCAGTCCATAACTTTAGCATATTTAGCATCTGTCAATGCTGAAATGATGACATTTGAGGCCTTCCCATTTATCTCAAACTGTCTTAATTCCTCTGGGGTTGGATCTTTACCTTCTTTTGGAGGCTCAAAACCCTCCTGTACAGATTTCACCACGTTCATGCCCATGGTTGCAAATACCACTTGCATTCTCACTCTCCACATATGGTAGTTGGTTCCGTTGAAGATTGGAACCTTCTTGCTGTAAGTAGTGCTGGTGGTGGTACCGGCATCCATTTCTCAGTATGCTGAACAAGTTAAAACTTCTAGAGCTCTTCAAACTAGTACACCAAGCTGTTAAGTTTTATCCTGGTGAACCTGTGCTCTGATACCAATTGAAGTTCCCAACTTCACCCTAGGATCTACTAGTTTGTGATACTGAGAGGGGGGGTGAATCAGTATCACCACAATTCGCAATTCGCAGGAAAGTGAACAACTTCAATCTCTTCTTAAAAGCGAACTCTTTCTCAGATTCGACTAAGGTAGATCTATTGCTACCTACTAATCAAAATAGTCCCCCAAGACACCTTTCAGACACCTTGCCTAATAGACAATTCAGATGTTCTTGTTTAGGTCTTCGTTAGGTTATGGGTTGGCTGATACTTTAGCTGCGTTCACAACTCAATTCAAAACACAGAATGTAAAGCAAATTAAGGACACACGAGATTTACGTAGTTCCGTCAATGTGACGTACATCCACGGTGGTAGGGACTCTCCCTTACCGAGACTATCCACTATACTTGAGAATTCTAGTTACAATGGATGTCTTAATCTTCTGCTCCTTTCACTATTGCAATTACTAAGCAAGTACAATACAAAGAGTGTCACTTACTGTGTCTACCCTTCTTCTAGCTTGTCTTGCCTCTGTTGAATTGAAAGGCTGCTCCACTGCCGCTTAGAAGTTCACTGCAACGCTCTCTAACCTCTCTTGAAGAAATCTGGAAATACGTTGAGTTATTTCTGATGCTTCGCTGAATTCCTTCTCTAGGTTGTCTCACACAGCTCCTGCTTTCACCATCTTACGGTCTCACCCATCTCTTATTTCACGGTCTTACTATTTCACAGCCTGTCCTCACGCTTCTGGTTTGTCACACCGTTGCACGTTCTGGTCTCACGCTGTCTCCTGACATACACCCACGCTTCTGGTCTGCCATTTCACGTCTCTTGGCCTACCTCACACTACTGGTTTTTCTGGTTGACGTCTTTTGGCCTGCCTCACGCTTCTGGTCTGCTGTCTTCTCTTTCGGGTGGTCTCACAGATACCAGGTCTGCTGTCTTCTCTTCCAGGTGGTCTCACGGATACCAAGTCTGTTGTCTTCTCTTCCGGGTGGTCTCACGGATACCAGGTCTGCTGTCTTCTCTTCCGGGTGGTCTGTTTCTTATTTCTCCTCTTGCTGGTTGTGTGTTTCTGGTTTGCTTGCAGGAGGTGTTTCTGGTTTGCTTTTCTCTTCTTTTTGGCTGGTTGTTGTAGGGTTGCCGTTGATTCAATTGTGTTGGCCTCCTGCCAGTTTTGTCTTCCAAGGCCTTTATATACTCTCTTCCATGAAACCCCAATAGGGCTTACGTGGTGGATTTACGTTCTTGCCCTTACACGGCGGATTTACTTTCTTGCCCTTCCATGTGGCTTTACTTTCTTGCACACTTAACCCTAGTTGACAACAATTACAACCCATACAAAGTTGTGGGAACAACAATATTCATCCATTAAAGTGTATTTTATACAATTAACTCCATTACCTATATTTCTCTTCAATTAATATATTCAAATATTATGTTTTTCTCACCTCTCAAAATGCAATGACATTAAAAATAAATTTAAAATTAAAAATATTCCATATTTTCAATTTTTAGAATTTTAAAGTTTTCTCGCAATGAATTTATTGTTAATAATCAGTTGAATTTAAATTTTGTAATTTTTTTAATTGTCTCCTTGGCCGCAATGCAATTTGAAATGATTTGTGTTATTTTTCTATAAAAACATAATACTTAAGCAAAAGCAAGTGCAAATGACACTAATAAGAAGTTTTTCCACTCCCCTTTAGATGTATATGCTTGACTCAACATTGACACTTGCGATTGCTATTTATAATACCATCTATTAATGTGCATTTTCTACAATTCAGTTTGTTACTTGTATTTTTTTCAATTAACATATTCACATAATATGTTTTCATCGCCATTCAAAATGGAATGACATTAACAATATATTAAAAAACGAAAACATTGCATTTTAAAAGTTTTATAATTTAAAAGACTTCCAAGGATAAATGCATTATCAATAATAAGTTGAATTTGAATATTGTAATTTTTTTAATTGTCCCTTTGGCCACAATGCAATTTGAAATGATTTGTGCTATTTTGTGTACAAACATATTACTTAGGAAAAAGCAAGTGCAAAGGACTCTCATAAGAAGTTTTCCAACTCCCCTCCACAGCTTGAGCCAACATTCATGCTTGGCATTACTATTTATAATATTCATCCACTAAAGTCTATTTTATACAATTGACTGCATTACGTATATTTTTCTTCAATAAGCATATTCAAATATTATGTCTTTCTCACCTCTCAAAATGCAATGACATTAATAATAAATTTAAAATTCAAAACATTCCATGTTTTCAATTTTTAGAGTAGTAAAGTTTTCTCGTAATAAATTCAAAACATTCCATTTTAAAGACTTCTAGGGATTAATGCATTGTCAATAATCAATTAAATTTAAATTTTGTAATTTTTTTAATTGTCCCCTTGGCTACAATGCAATTTGAAATGATTTGTGCTATTTTGTGTACAAACATATTACTTAAGAAAAAGCAAGTGCAAAGGAGTCTAATAAGATGTTCTCCCACACCCTTCCACTGAAATATGCTTGACCCAACATTGACGCTTGAGATTGCTATTTATAATATTCATCTACTAAAGTGTATTTTATACAATTGACTCCATTACTTATATTTTTCTTCAATTAACATATTCAAATATTATGTTTTTCTCACCTCTCAAAATGCCATAGTGTTAATAGTAAATTTAAAATTCAAAACATTCCATTTTTTCAATTGTTAGAGTTTTAAAGTTTTCTAGGAATAAATGCTTTGTCAATAATCAGTTGAATTTAAATTTTATAATTTTTTTGATTGTCTCCTTGGCCACAATGCAATTTGAAATGATTTGTGTTATTTTTGTGTACAAACATAATACTTAAGCAAAAGCAGGTAAAAAGGACTCTAATAAGAAGTTTTTCCACTCCCCTCTAGATGTATATACTTGACCCAATATTCATACTTGGCATTACTATTTATAATATTCATCCATTAAAGTGTATTTTATACAATTGATTTCATTACTTATATTTTACATCAATAAGCATATTCAAATATTATGTTTTTCCCACCTCTCAAAATGCAATGGCATTAATAATAAATTTAAAATTCAAAACATTCTATAGTTAAAATTTTTAGAATTTTAAAGTTTTCTCACGATAAATGCATTGTCAATAATTAATTGAATTTAAATTTTGTAATTTTCTTGATTGTCTCCTTCGCCACAATGCAATTTGAAATGATTTGTGTTATTTTTGTGTACAAACATAATACTTAAACAAAAGCAGGTGCAAAGGACACTAATAAGAAGTTTTTATACTCCCTTCTAGATGTATATGCTTGACCCAACATTCACACTTGGGATTTCTTCAATTAACATATTCACATAATATGTTTTCGTTGCCATTCAAAATGGAATGGCATTAACAATATATTAAAAAATGAAAACATCGCATTTTTAAAAGTTTCATAATTTTAAAGAATTCTATGGATAAATGTATTGTCAATAATCAGTTGAATTTAAATTTTGTAATTTTTTTGATTGTCTCCTTGGCCACAATGCAATTTGAAATGATTTGTGTTTTTTTTTCTGTACGAACATAACACTTACGCAAAAACAAGTGCAAAGGACTCTAATAAGAAGTTTTTCCACTTCCCTCTAGATGTATATATTTGACCTAACATTGACACTTAGGATTACAATTTATAATATTCATCCACTAAAGTATATTTTGTACAATTGAGTCCGTTACTTGAATTTTTGTTGAATTAAAATATTCACATATTATGTTTTTGTCGCCATTCAAAATGGAATGGCATTAACAAAATAATAAAAAAGGAAAACATTGTATTTTTAAAATTTTTACAATTTTAAAGACTTCTAGGGATTAATGCATTGTCAATAATCATTTGAATTTAAATTTTGTGGTTTTCTTAATTGTCCTCTTGCCCACAATGCAATTTGAAATGATTTCTATTATTTTGGTTTACAAACATATTACTTAAGCAAAAGCAAGTGCAAAGCACTCTAATAAGAAGTTTTCCTACTTCCCTCTAGCAATATATGCTTGACCCAACATTGATGTTTGGGATTGCTATCTACAATATTCATCCACTAAAGTGTATTTTATACAATTGACTTCGTTACTTATATTTCATTTCAATTAACATATTCAAATGATTTGTGCTATTTTTGTGTACAAACATATTACTTAAGAAAAAGCAAGTGCAAAGGACTCTCATAAAAAGTTTTCCCACTCCCCTCTATAGCTTGAGCCAACATTCATGCTTGGCATTATTATTTATAATATTCATCCACTAAAGTGTATTTTATACAATTGACTCCATTACTTATATCTTTCTTCAATAATCATGTTCAAATATTATGTTTGTCTCACCTTTCAAAATGCAATGGCATTAATAATAAATTTAAAATTCAAAACATTCCATTTTTTGAATTTTTTGAATTTTAAAATTTTCTCACGATAAATGCTTTGTCAATAATCAGTTGAATTTAAATTTTGTAATTTTTTTGATTGTCACCTTGGCCACGATGCAATTTGAAAGAATTTCTGTTATTTTTTTGTACAAACATAATACTTAACCAAAAGTAGGTGCAAAGGACTCTAATAAGAAAAGTTTCCACTCCCCTCTAGATGTATTTGCTTGACCCAGCATTGACACTTAGGATTGCTATTTATAATATTCATCCATTAAAGTGTATTTTCTACATTTGAGTCCGTTACTTGAATTTTTGTTGAATTAAAATATTCTCATATTATGTTTTTGTCGCCATTCAAAATGGAATATCATAACAAAATATTAAAAAAATGAAAACGTTGCATTTTTAAAATTTTTACAATTTTAAAGACTTTTAGAGATTAATGTATTATCAATAATCAGTTGAATTTAAAATTTGTAATTTTTTAAATTGTCCGCTTGGCCACAATGCAATTTGAAATAATTTGTGCTATTTTTGTGTACAAACATATTACTTAAGCAAAAGCAAGTGCAGAGGACTCTAATAAGATGTTTTCCCACTCCCCTCCACTGATATATACTTGACCTAACATTGACGCTTAGGATTTCTATTTACAATATTCATCCACTAAAGTGTATTTTATACAATTGACTCCATTACTTATATTCTTCTTCAATTAACATATTCAAATATTATGTTTCCCTCACCTCTCAAAATGCAATGACATTAATAATAAATTTAAAATTCAAAACATTCCATTTTCTCAATTTTTAGAATTTTAAAGTTTTCTTGCAATAAATGCATTGTCAATAATTAGTTGAATTTAAATTTTGTAATTTTTTTGATTGTCTCCTTGGCCACAATGCAATTTGAAATGATTTGTGTTATTTTTCTGTACAAACATAATACTTAGGCAAAAGCAAGTTCCAAGGACTCTCATAAGAAGTTTTCCCTCTCCCCTCCACATCTTGAGCCAACATTCATGCGTGACATTACTATTTATAATATTCATCTACTAAAGTGTATTTTATACATTTGACTCCATTACTCATATTTTTCTTTAATAAACATATTCAACTATTATATTTTTCTCACCTCTCAAAATGCAATGGCATTAATAATAAATTTAAAATTCAAAACATTCCATTTTTTCAATTTTTAGAATTTTAAAGTTTTCTCGCGATAAATGCATTGTCAATAATTAGTTAAATTTAAATTTTGTAATTTTTTTAATTGTCTCTATGGTCAAAATACAATCTGAAATGATTTGTGGTATTTTTGTGTCGAAACATATTACTTAAGAAAACGCAAGTGCAAAGGACTCTCATAAGAAGTTTTCCCACTCCGCTCCACAACTTGAGCCAACATTCACACTTGCCATTACTATTTATAATATTCATCCACTAAAGTGTATTTTATACAATTGACTCCATTACTTATATTTTTCTATAATTAACATATTCAAATACTATGTTTTTCTCACCTCTAAAAATGCAATGGTATTAATAATAAATTTAAAATTAAAAACATTTGATTTTTTCAATTTTAAGAATTTTAAAGTTTTCTCACGATAAATGCATTGTCAATAATCAGTTGAATTTAAATTTTGTAATTTTTTTAATTGTCTCCATGGTCAGAATGCAATTTGAAATGATTTGTGCTATTTTTGTGTCGAAACATATTACTTAAGAAAAAGCAAGTGCAAAAGACTCTCATAAGAAGTTTTCCCACTCCCTTCCACAGCTTGAGCCAACATTCACGCTTGGCATTTCTATTTATAATATTCATCCATTAAAGTGTATTTTATACAATTAACTCCATTACTTATATTTTTCTTCAATAAGCATATTCAAATATTATGTTTTTCTCACCTTTCAAAATGCAATGGCATTAATAATAAATTTAAAATTCAAAACATTTCGTTTTTTCAATTTTTAGAATTTTAAAGTTTTCTTGTGATAAATGCATTGTCAATAATCAATTGAATTGAAAGTTTGTAATTTTTTTGATTGTCTCCTTGGCCACAATGTAATTTGAAATGATTTGTGTTATTTTTGTATACAAACATAATACTTAAGCAAAAGTAGGTGCAAAAAACTCTAACAGCAAAAGCAGGTGCAAAGGACTCTAATAAGAAATTTTTTTACTCCCCTCTAGATGTATATGCTTGACCCAACATTGACACTTGGGATTGTTATTTCTAATATTCATACTCTAAATTGTATTTTATTCAATTGAGTCCGTTACGTGTATTTTTGTTGGATTAAAATATTCACATATTATGTTTTTGTCGCCATTCAAAATGGAATGACATTAACAAAATATTAAAAAATGAAAACATTGCATTTTAAAGATTTTTACAATTTTAAAGACTTCTAGGGATTAATGCATTATAAAAAATGAGTTGAATTTAAATTTTGTAATTTTTCTAATTGTCTCCTTGGCCACAATGCAATTTGAAATGATTTGTGCTATTTTTGTTTACAAACATATTACTTAAGCAAAAGCAAGTGCAAAGGACTCTAATAAGATGTTTTCCCACTCCCTTCCACTGATATATGCTTGACCCAACATTGGCGCTTGAGATTGCTATTTACTATATTCATCCACTAAAGTGTATTTTATACAATTGACTTCATTACTTATATTCTTCTTCAATTAACATATTCAAATATTATGTTTCCCTCACCTCTCAAAATACAATGACATTAATAATAAATTTAAAATTCAAAACATTCCATTTTTCCAATTTTTCGAATTTTAAAGCTTTCTGGGGATAAATGCATTGTCAATAATCAATTGAATTTAAATTTTGTAATTTTTTTGATTGTGTCCTTGGCTGCAATGCAATTTGAAATGATTTGTGTTATTTTTTTGTACAAACATAATACTTAAGCAAAAGCATGTGTAAAAGACACTAATAACAAGTTTTTCCACTCCCCTCTAGATGTATATGCTTGACCCAACATTGACCCTTGGGATTGCTATTTATAATATTCATCCACTAAAGTGTATTTTCTACAATTCATTCTGTTACTTGTATTTTTGTTCGATTAACATATTCATATAATATGTTTTTATCGCCATTCAAAATGGAATGACAGTAACAATATAATAAAAAATGAAAACATTGCATTTTTAAAATTTTTACAATTTGGAAGACTTCTAGGGATAAATGCATTGTCAATAATTAATTGAATTTAAATTTTATAATTTTTTTAAGTGTCTCCTTGGCCCCAATGCAATTTGAAATGATTTGTGCAATTTTGTGCACAAACATATTACTTAAGAAAAAGCAAGTGCAAAGGGCTCTCATAAGAAATTTTCCCACTCCCCTTCACAAATATATGCTTGACCCAACATTGATGCTTAGGATTGCTATTTGTAATATTTATCCACAAAAGTGTATTTTATACAATTGACTTCATTATATTTTTCTTCAATAAGCATATTAATATTATGTTTTTCTCACCTCTTAAAATGCGATGGCATTAATAATTTAAAATTCAAAACTTTCCAATTTTTCAGTTTTTAGAATTTTAAAGTTTTCTAGGGATAAATGCATTGTCAATAATCAGTTAAATTTAAATTTTGTAATTTTTTTGATTGTCTCCTTGGCCGCGATGCAATTTGAAATGATTTGTGTTATTTTTCTGTACAAAAATAATACTTAAGCAAAAGCAAGTGCAAAGGACTCTAATAAGAAGTTTTTCCACTCCCTTCTAGATGTATATACTTGACCTAACATTGACACTTGGGATTGCTATTTATAATA
This sequence comes from Bruguiera gymnorhiza, assembly GCA_020883675.1. NCBI lineage: Eukaryota > Viridiplantae > Streptophyta > Magnoliopsida > Malpighiales > Rhizophoraceae > Bruguiera > Bruguiera gymnorhiza. The sequence continues at coordinate 7,429,442 of JAIRCJ010001061.1, read as the reverse complement.
TTTATGCACTAAATTGTATTTTATACAATTGACACCATTACTCGTATTTTTGTTTAATTAACATCTTCAAATATTATGTTATTGTTGTCATTCAAAATGGAATGCAATTAACAATATGTTAAAAACTGAAAACTTTGCATTTTTAATTTTTTTATAATTTTAAAGACTTTTAGGGATAAATGCATTGTCAATAATCAGTTGAATTTAAATTCTGTAATTTTTTTAATTATCTCTAAGGTCAGAATGCAATTTGAAATGATTTGTGCTATTTTTGAGTTCAAACATATTACTTAAACCAAAGCAAGTGGAAAGGACTCTAATAAGGAGTTCTCTCACTCCCCTCTAAAGATATGTGCTTGACCCAACATTAATGCTTGGGATTGCTATTCATCATATTCATCTTCTAAAGTGTATTTTATACAATTGACTCTATTACTTATATTTTTCTTCCATTAACATATTCAAATAATATGTTTTTCTCACCTCTCAAAATGAAATGGCATTAACAAAAAATTTCAAATTCAAAACATTCCATTTTTTCGATTTTTAGAATTTTATAGTTTTCTAGGGATAAATGCATTGTCAATAATTAGTTGAACTTAAAATTTGTAATTTTTTCGATTGTCTCCTCAACCACAGTGCAATTTGAAATGATTTGTGTTATTTTAGTGTACAAACATAATACTTAAGCAAAAGCAAGTGCAAAGGGCTCTAATAAGAAGTTTTTCCACTCCCCTCTAGATGTATATGCTTGACTCAACATTGACACTTGGGATTGCTATTTATAATATCCATCCACTAAAGTGTATTTTCTACAATTCAGGTCATTATTTGTATTTTTGTTCCATTAACATATTCAAATATTATGTCTTTCTTGCCATTCAAAATGCAATGGCATTAACAATATATTAAAAAATGAAAACTTTGCATTTTTAAAATTTTTATAATTTTAAAGACTTCTAGGGATAAATGCATTGTCAATAATCAGTTGAATTTAAATTTTGTAATTTTTTTAATTGTCTCCTTCGCTAAAATGCAATTTGAAATGATTTGTGCTATTTTTGTGTACAAACATATTTCTTAAGAAAAAGTAAGTGCAAAGGACTCTAATAAGAAGTTTTCCCACTCCCCTCCACAGATATATGCTTAGCCCAACATTTACGCTTCGAATTGCGATATATTATATTCATCCACTAAAGTGTATTTTATACAATTGACTCTATTACTTATATTTTTCTTCAATTAAGATATTCAAATATTATGTTTTTCTCACCTCTTAAAATGTAATGGCATTAATAGAAAATTTAAAATTCAAAATATTTGATTTTTTTCAATTTCTAGAATTTTAAAGTTTTCTCGCGATAAATGCATTGTCAATAATCAATTGAATTTAAATTTTGTAATTTTTTTGATTGTCTCCTTGGCCATGATGCAATTTGAAATGATTTGTGTTATTTTGGTGTACAAACATAATACTTAAGCAAAAGCAAGTGCAAAGGGCTCTAATAACAAGTTTTTCTACATCCCTCTAGATGCATATGCTTGACCCAACATTGACAATTGGGATTGCTATTTATAATATTCATCAACTAAATTGTATTTTATACAATTGACCGCATTACATGTATTTTTGCTAAATTAACATCTACAAATATTATGTTTTTCTCGCCACTCAAAATGCAATGACATTAATCATATATTAAAAAAATGAAAACATTGCGTTTTTAAAATTTTTATAATTTTAAAGTCTTCTAGCGATAAATGCATTGTCAATAATCAGTTGAATTTAAATTTGGTAATTTTTTGAATTGTCTCCATGGTTAGAATGCAATTTGAAATGATTTGTGCTATTTTGTGTACAAACATATTACTTAAGAAAAAACAAGTGCAAAGGACTCTCATAAGAAGTTTTCCCACTCCCCTCCACTAATATATTTTTGACCTAACATTGACACTTAGGTTTGCTATTTATAATATTCATCCACTAAAGTGTATTTTATACAATTGATTCCATTACTTATATTTTTTTTAAATTAACATATTCCAATATTTTGTTTTTCTCACCACTTAAAATGCAATGACATTAACAATATATTAAAAAAATGAAAACGTTGCATTTTTATAATTTGAAAGTCTTTTAGCGATAAATGCATTGTCAATAATCAGTTGAATTTAGATTTTGTAATTGTTTTAATTGTCTCCATGGTCAGAATGCAATTTGAAATGATTTGTGCTATTTTTATGTACAAACATATTACTTAAACAAAAGCAAGTGTAAAGGTCTCTAATAAGGAGTTCTCCCACTCGCCTCTAGAGATATATGCTTGACGCAACATTAATGCTGGGGATTGCTATTTATAATATTCATCCACTTAAGTGTATTTTTTACAATTGACTCCATTACTTATATTTTTCTTTAATTAAGATATTCAAATATTATGTTTTTCTCACCTCTTAAAATGCAATTGCATTAATAATAAATTTAAAATTCAAAACATTCCATTTTCTCAATTTCTAGAATTTTAAAGTTTTCTTGGGATAAATGCATTGTCAATAATCAGTTGAATTTAAATTTTGTAATTTTTTTGATTGTCTCCTTGGCAACAATGCAATTTGAAATAATTTGTGTTATTTTAGTGTACAAACATAATACTTAAGCAAATGCAAGTGCAAAGGAGTCTAATAAGAAGTTGTTCCACTCCCCTCTAGACGTATATGCTTGACCTTACATTGACACTTGGATTACTATTTATAATATTCATCCACTAAAATTATGTCTTTCTCGTCATTCAAAATGCAATGGCATTAACAATATATTAAAAAATGAAAACATTTCATTTTTACAATTTTTATAATTTTATAGTCTTCTAGCGAAAAATGCATTATCAATAATCAATTGAATTTAGATTTTGTACTTTTTTTAGTTGTCTCCATGGTGAGAATGCAATTTGAAATGATTTATGCTATTTTTACGTACAAACATATTACTTAAGCAAAAGCAAGTGCAAAGGACTCTAATAAGAAGTTTTCCCACTTCCTTCCCCTGATATATGCTTGAATCAACATTAACCCTTGGGATTGCTATTTATAATATTCATTCACTAAAGTGTATTTTATACAATTGACTCCATTACTTATATTTTTCTTCAATTAACATATTCAAATAATATGTTTTTCTCACCTCTCAAAATGAAATGGCATTAACAAAAAATTTAAAATTCAAAACATTCCATTTTTTTGATTTTTAGAATTTTATAGTTTTCTAGGGATAAATGCATTGTCAATAATCAGTTGAACTTAAAATTTGTAATTTTTTCGATTGTCTCCTTGGCCACAATGCAATTTGAAATGATTTGTGTTATTTTTGTGTACAAACATAATACTTAAGCAAAAGCAAGTGCAAAGGACACTAATAAGAAGTTTTCCCACTCCCCTCCACAGATATCTACTTGACCAAACATTGATGCTCAGGATTGCTATTCATAATATTCATCCATTAAAGTGTATTTTTTACAATGGACTCTATTACTTATATTTTTCTTCAATTAAGATAGGCAAATATTATGTTTTTCTCACTTCTAAAAATGCAATTGCATTAATAATAAATTTAAAATTCAAAACATTCCATTTTCTCAATTTCTAGAATTTTAAAGTTTTCTTGGGATAAATGCATTGTCAATAATCAGTTGAATTTAAATTTTGTAATTTTTTTGATTGTCTCCTTGGCCACAATGCAATTTGAAATGATTTGTGTTATTTTTGTGTATAAACATAATACTTAAGCAAAAGCAAGTGCAAAGGACTCTAATAAGAAGTTTTTCCACTCCCTTTTAGACCTATATCCTTGACCCAACATTGACACTTGAGATTGCTATTTATAATATTCATCCACTAAAGTGTATTTCATACAATTGGCTCTGTTATTTCTATTTTTGTTCAATTAACATATTCCAATGTTATGTCTTTCTCACCATTTAAAATGCAATGGCATTAACAATATATGAAAAGAATGAAAACATTGCATTTTTACAATTGTTATAATTTTAAAGTCTTCTATCGATAAATGCATTGTCAATAATCAGTTGAATTTAGATTTTGTAATTTTTTTAATTGTCTCCATGGTCAGAATGCAATTTCAAATGATTTGTGCTATTTTTACGTACAAACATATTACTTAAGCAAAAGAAAGTGCAAAGGACTCTAATATGAAGTTTTTTCCACTCCCCTCTAGATGTATATGCTTGACCCAACATTGACACTTAGGATTGTTATTTATAATATTCATGTACTAAATTGTATTTTAGACAATTTACACCATTACTTGTATTTGTTCAATTAACATTTTCAAATATTATGTTATTGCCGCCATTTAAAAAGGAATGCAATTAACAATTTATTAAAAAATGAAAACTTTGCATTTTTAAAATTTTTATAATTTTAAAGAATTCAAGGGATAAATGCTTTGTCAATAATCAGTTGAATTTAAATTTTGTTATTTTTTTAATTGCATCCATGGTCAGAATGCAATTTGAAATGTGTTGTGCTATTTTTGTGTACAAACATATTACTTCAACAAAAGCAAGTGTAAAAGACTCTAATAAGGAGTTCTCCCACTCCCCTCTAGAGATATATGCTTGTATCAACATTGATGCTTGGGATTGCTATTCATAATATTCATCCACTAAAGTGTATCTTTTACAATTGACTCCATTACTTATATTTTTCTTCAGTTAAGATATTCAAATATTATGTTTTCCTCACCTCCCAAAATGCAATGACATTATTAACAAACTTAAAATTCAAAACATTCCATTTTCTCAATTTCTAGAATTTTAAAGTTTTCTTGGGATAAATGCATTGTGAATAATCAGTTGAATTTAAATTTTATAATTTTTTTGATTGTCTCTTTCGCCACAATGCAATTTGAAATGATTTATGCTATTTTAGTGTACAAACATAATACTTAAGCAAAAGCAAGTGCAAAGGACTCTAATAAGAAGTTGTTCCACTCCCCTCTAGACGTATATGCTTGACCTTACATTGACACTTGGAATATCTATTTATAATATTCATCCACTAAAGTGTATTTTATACAATTGAGTTTGTTATTTGTATTTTTCTTTAATTAACATATTCTAATATTATGTCTTTCTCACCATTCAAAATGCAATGGCATTAACAATATATTAAAAAATGAAAACATTCCATTTTTACAATTTTTATAATTTTAAAGTCCTCTAACAATAAATGCATTGTCAATAATCAGTTGAATTTAGATTTTTTAATTTTTTTATTTGTCTCCATGGTCAGAATGCAATTTGAAATGATTTGTGCTATTTTTGTGTACAAACATATTACTTAAGCAAAAACAAGTGCAAAGGACTCTAATAAGAAGTTTTTCCACTCCCCTCTAGATGTATATACTTGACCCAACATTGACACTTGGGATTGCCATTTATAATATTCATAGACTAAATTGTATTTTATATAATTGACAGCATTACTCGTATTTGTTCAATTAACATATTCAAATATTATGTTATTGTCGCCATTCAAAAAGGAATACAATTAACAATATATTAAAAAACAAAAACTTTGCATTTTTAAAATTTGTATAATTTTAAAAACTCATATGGATAAAAGCATTGTCAATAATCAGTTGAATTGAAATTTTGTAATTTTTTTAATTGCATCCATGGTCAGAATGCAATTTGAGATGTTTTGTGCTATTTTTGTGTACAAACATATTACTTAACCAAAAGCAAGTGTAAAGGACTCTAATAAGAAGTTTCCCACACCCCTCCCCTAATATGTTCTTGAATCAACATTGAATCTTGGGATTGCTATTTATAATATTCATTCAGTAAAGTGTATTTTGTATAATTGACTCCATTACTTATATTTTTCTTCAATTAACATATTCAAATAATATGTTTTTCTCACCTCTCAAAATGCAGTGACATTAACAATAAATTTAAAATTCAAAACATTCCATTTTTTTCAATTTTTAGAATTTTAAAATTTTCTAGGGACAAATGCATTATCAATAATCAGTTGAAATTAAATTTTGTAATTTTTTCAATTGTCTCCTTGGCCACAATGCAATTTGAAATGATTTGTGTTATTTTAGTGTACAAACATAATACTTAACTAAAAGCAAGTGCAAAGGACTATAATAAGAAGTTTTTCCACTCCCCTCTAGATATATATGCTTGACCCAACATTGAAACTTGGGATTGCTATTTATAATATTCATGCACGAAATTGTATTTTATACAATTGACTCCATTACTTGTATTTTTGTTCAAGGAACATCTTCAAATATTATATTTTTGTCACCATTCAAAATGGAATGGCATTAACAATATATTAAAAAACGAAAAAATTGCATTTTAAAAATTTTTATAATTTTAAAGACTTTTAGGGATAAATGCATTGTCAATAATCTGTTGAACTTAAATTTTGTAATTTTTTTAATTGTCTCCTTGGCGATAATGCAATTTGAAATGATTTGTGCTATTTTTGTGTACAAACGTATTACTTAACCAAAAGCAAGTGCAAAGGACTCTAATAAGAAGTTTTCCCACTCCCCTACGGTAATATATGCTTGACCCAACATTGATGCTTGGGCTTGCTATTTATAATATTCATTTACTAAAGTTTATTTTATACAATTGACTCTATTACTTATATTTTTCTTCAATTAACATATTCAAATATTATGTTTTTCTTACCTCTCAAAATGCTATGACATTAATAATAAATTTACAATTGAAAACATTCCATTTTTTCAATTTTTAGAATTTTAAAGTTTTCTAGGGATAAATACATTGTCAATAATCAGTTGAATTTAAAATTTGCAAGTTTTTTTTTATTGTCTCCTTGGCCACAAAGTAGTTTGAAAAGATTTGTGCTATTTTTGTGTACAAACGTATTACTTAAGCAAAAGCAAGTGCAAAGGACTCTAATAAGAAGTTTTACCACCCCCCTCAAGATGTATATGCTTGACCCAACATTGATACTTGGGATGGCTATTTATAATATTGATGTACTAAATTGTATTTTATATAATTGACTCAATTAATTATAGTTTTCTTCAATTAACATATTCAAATATTATGTTTTTCCTCACCTCTCAAAATGCAATGACATTAATAATAAATTTAAAATTAAAAACATTCCATTTTTTTCAATTTTTAGAATTTTAAAGTTTTCTAGGGATAAATGCATTGTCAATAATCAGTTAAATTTAAATTTTGCAAGTTTTTTGATTGTCTCAATGGCCCACAATGCAGTTTGAAATGATTTGTGCTATTTTTGTGTACAAACGTATTACTTAAGCAAAAGCAAGTGCAAAGGACTCTAATAACATGTTTTTCCACTCCCCTTTAGATGTATATTCTTGACCCAACATTGACACTTGAGATTGCTATTTATAATATTGATGCACTAAATTGTATTTTATACAATTGACTTAATTACTCATATTTTTGTTCAATTAACATCTACAAATATTATATTTTCCTCGCCACTCAAAATGGAATGGCATTAACAATATATTAAAAAAATCAAAACATTGCATATTTACAATTTTTATAATTTTAAAGTCTTCTAATGACAAATGAATTGTCAATAATCAGTTGAATTTAGATTTTGTACTTTTTTTAATTATCTCCATGGTCAGAATTCAATTTGAAATGATTTGTGCTATTTTTGCATACAAACATATTACTTAAGCAAAAGCAAGTGCAAAGGACGTTAATAAGAACTTTTCCCACTCCTCTCTAGATGTTTATGCTTGACCCAACATTAATGCTTGGGATTGCAATTTATAATATTCATCCACCAGAGTGTATTTTATACAATTGACTCCATTACTTATATTTTCCTTCAATGAACATATTCAAATAATATGTTTTTCTCACCTCTCAAGATGCAATAACATTAACAATAAATTTAAAATTCAAAACATTCCATTTTTCCCATTTTTAGAATTTTAAGGTTTTCTAGAGTTAAATACATTGTCAATAATCAGTTGAACTTAAATTTTGTAATGTTTTTGATTGTCTCCTTGGCCGCAATGAAATTTGAAATGATTTATGCTATTTTTGTGTACAAACCTATTAGTTAAGCAAAAGCAGTTGCAAAGGACTCTAATAAGAAGTTTTCCTACTCCCCTCCATAGATATATGCTTAGCCCAACATTGATGCTTATTTATCCACTAAAGTGTATTTTATATAATTGACTCCATTACTTATATTTTTCTTTAATTAACATTATCAAATATTATGTTTTTCTCACCTCTCAAAATGCAATAATATTAATAATAAATTTAAAATTCAAAACATTCAATTTTTTCAATTTTTAGAATTTTAAAGTTTTTTAAGGATAAATGCATTGTCAATAATCTGTTGAACTTAAATTTTGTAACTTTTTTGATTGTCTCCTTGGCCATAATGCAATTTGAAATGATTTGTGTTATTTTTGCATAGAAGCATAATACTTAAGTAAAAGTAAGTGCAAAGGACTCTAATAAGAAGTTTTTGCACTCCTTTTTAGATGTATATGCTTGACCCAACCTTGACACTTGGGATTGCTATTTATAATATTCATGCACTAAATTGTATTTTATACAATTGACTCAATTACTTATAGTTTTCTTCAATTAACATATTCAAATATTATGTTTTTCTCCACTCCAAAAATGTAATGACATTAATAATAAATTTAAAATTCAAAACATTCCATTTTTTTGATTTTTAGAATTTTAAAGTTTTCTAGGGATAAATGCATTGTCAATAATCTGTTGAACTTAAATTTTGTAGTTTTTTCGATTGTCTCCTTTGCCACAATGCAATTTGAAATGATTTGTGCTATTTTTGTGTACAAATGTATTACTTGAGCAAAAACAAGTGCAAAGGACTCTAGTAAGAGGTTTTCCCACTCCCTTCTAAAGATATATGTTTGACCCAACATTAATGCTTGGGATTACTATTTATAATATTCATCCACTAAAGTGCATTTTATAAAATTGATTGCATTACTTATATTTTTCTTCAATTAACATATTCAAATATTATATTTTCCTCACCTCTCGAAATGTTGTGACATTAATAATAAATTTAAAATTCAAAACATTCCATTTTTTCAATTTTTAGAATTTTAAAGTTGTCTAGGGATAAATGCCTTGTCAATAATTAGTTGAATTTAAAATTTGCAAGTTTTTTTATTGTCTCCTTGGCCACAATGTAGTTTGAAAAGATTTGTGTTATTTTTGTGTACAAACGTATTACTTAAGCAAAAGCAAGTGCAAAGGATTCTAATAAGAAGTTTTCTCACCCTCCACTAGATGTATATGCTTGTCCCAACATTGACACTTAAGATTGCTATTTATATTGATGCACTAAATTGTATTTTATACAATTCACTTAATTACTTGTATTTTTGTTCAATGAACATCTTCAAATATTATGATTTTCTCGCCACTAAAAATGGAATGGCACTAACAATATATTAAAAAAAATCAAAACATTGCATATTTGCAATTTTTATAATTTTAAAGTCTTCTAACGATAAATGCATAGTCAATAATCAATTCAATTTAAATTTTGTAATTTGTTTAGTTGTCTCCTTAGCCATAATGCAATTTGAAATGATTTGTGCTATTTTTGTGTACAAACATATAACTTATGCAAAAGCAAGTGCAAAGGACTTTAATGAGAAGTTTTTCCACTCCCCTCCATAGATATATGCTTGACGCAACATTGATGCTCGGGATTGCTATTTATAATATTCATCCACTAAAGTGTATTTTATACAATTGACTCCATTACTTATATTTTTCTTCAATTAACATATTCAAATTTTATGTTTTTCTCACCTCTCAAAATGCAATGACATTAATAATAAATTTAAAATGCAAAACATTCCACTTTCTCAATTTCTAGAATTTTAAAATTTTGTAGGCATAAATGCATTCGCAATAATCTGTTGACTTTAAATTTTGTAATTTTTTTGATTGTCTCCTTGGCCACAATTCAATTTAAATTGATTTGTGCTATTTTTGTGTACAAACAAATTACTTAAGCAAAAGCAAGTGCAAAGGTCTCTAATAAGAAATTTTTCCACTCGCCTTTAGATGTATATGTTTGACCCAACATTGATACTTGGGATTGCTATTTATAATATGGATGCACTAGATTATATTTCATACAATTGACTCAATTACTTATAGTTTTCTTCAATTAACATACTCAAATATTATGTTTTTCTCACCTCCCAAAATGCAATGACATTAATAATAAATTTAAAATTCAAAACATTCCATTTTTTTGATTTTTAGAATTTTAAAGTTTTGTAGGGATAAATGCATTGTCAATAATCTATTGAACTTAAATTTTGTAATTTTTTCGATTGTCTCCTTGGCCACAATGCAATTTGAAATGATTTGTGCTATTTTTGTCTACAAACGTATTACTTAAGCAAAAACAAGTGCAAAGGACTCTAATAAGAAGTTTTCCCACTCTCCTCTAGAGATATGTGGTTAACCCAACAGTGATGCTTGGGATTGTTATTTATATATTCATCCACTAAATTGTATTTTACAAAATTGACTCCATTACTTATATTTTTCTTCAATTAACATATTCAAATTTTATGTTTTTCTCACCTCTCAAAATGCAATGACATTAATAATAAATTTAAAACGCAAAACATTCCACTTTCTCAATTTCTAGAATTTTAAAATTTTGTGGGCATAAATGCATTCGCAATAATCTGTTGACTTTAAATTTTGTAATTTTTTTGATTGTCTCCTTGGCCACAATTCAATTTCAATTGATTTGTGCTATTTTTGTGTACAAACAAATTACTTAAGCAAAAGCAAGTGCAAAGGTCTCTAATAAGAAATTTTTCCACTCGCCTCTAGATGTATATATTTGACCCAACATTAATACTTGGGATTGCTATTTATAATATTGATGCACTAGATTGTATTTCATACAATTGACTCAATTACTTATAGTTTTCTTCAATTAACATACTCAAATATTATGTTTTTCTCACCTCCCAAAATGCAATGACATTAATAATAAATTTCAAATTCAAAACATTCCATTTTTTTCATTTTTAGAATTTAAAAGTTTTGTAGGGATAAATGCATTGCCAATAATCTATTGAACTTAAATTTTGTAATTTTTTCAATTGTCTCCTTGGCCACAATGCATTTTGAAATGATTTGTGCTATTTTTGTCTACAAACGTATTACTTAAGCAAAAACAAGTGCAAAGGACTCTAATAAGAAGTTTCCCACTCCCCTCTAGAGATATATGGTTAACCCAACATTGATGCTTAGGATTGTTATTTATAATATTCATCCACTAAAGTGTATTTTATAAAATTGACTCCATTACTTATATTTTTCTTCAATTAACATATTCAAATTTTATGTTTTTCTCACCTCTCAAAAAGCAATGACATTAATAATAAATTTAAAATTCAAAACATTCCATTTTTTTTCCAATTTTTAGAATTTTCAGGTTTTCTAAAGATAAATGCATTGTCAATAATCAGTCGAATTTAAATTTTGCAAGTTTTTTGATTGTCTCCTTGGCCATAATGAAATGTGAAATGATTTGTGCTATTTTTGTGTATAAACATATTGCTTAACCAAAAGCAAGTGTAAAGGACTCTAATAAGAAGTTTCCCACTACCCTCCCTTGATATATGCTTGAATCAACATTGGCCCTTGGGATTGCTATTTATAATATTCATTCAATAAAGTGTGTTTTATACAATTGACTCCATTACTTATATTTTTCTTTAATTAACATATTCAAATAATATTTTTCTCTCACATCTCAAAATGTAATGGCATTAACAATATATTAAAAAAATCAAAACATTGCATTTTTACAATTTTTATAATTTTAAAGTCTTTTAACGATAAATGCATTGTCAATAATTAGTTAAATTTAAATTTTGTAATTTCTTTAATTGTCTCCTTAGTCAGAATGCAATTTGAAATGATTTGTGCTATTTTTGTGTACAAACATATAACTTATGCAAAAGCAAGTATAAAGGACTCTAATGAGAAGTTTTCCCACTCCCGTCCACAAATATATGCTTGACCCAACATTGATGCTTGGGATTGCTATTTATAATATTCATCCACTAAAGTGTATTTTATACAATTGACTCCATGACTTATATTTTTCTTCAATTAACATATTCAAATATTATGTTTTTCTTACCTCTCAAAATACAGTGGTATTAATGATAAATTTAAAATTCAAAACATTCCATGTTTTCAATTTTTAGAATTTTAAAATTTTCTAGCGATAAATGCATTGTAAATAATTAGTGAATTTAAATTTTGCAATTTTTTAAATAGTCTCTTTAGCCACAATGCAATTTGAAATGATTTGTGATATTTTTGTGTACAAACATAAGATTTAAGCAAACGCAAGTGTAAAGGACTCTAATAAGAAGTTTTTCCACTCCCCTCTAGATGTATTTGCTAGGCCCAACATTGAGACTTGTGATTACTATTTATAATATTCATCCACTAAAGTGTATTTTCTACAATTAAGTCCATTACTTGTATTTTTGTTTAATTAACATATTCATATATTATGTTTTTGTCGCCATTCAAAATTGAATGGCGTTAACAACATATTAAAAAATGAAAACATTGTATTTTTAAAAGTTTTATAATTTTAAATATTTCTAGGGATAAACGCATTGTCAAGAATTAGTTGAATTTAAATTTTGTAATTTTTTTAATTTTCTCTTTGGCCACAATGCAATTTGAAATGATTTGTGCTATTTTTGTGTACAAACATATTACTTAAGCAAAAGCAAGTGTAGAAGACTCTAAGAAGAAGTTTTCCCACTCCCCTCCACTGATATGGTTGGCCCAACATTGACACTTGGGATTGCTATTTATAATATTCATCCACTAAAGTGTATTTTATACAATTGACTCCATTACTTATATTTTTCTGCAATTAACATATTCAAATATTATGTTTTTCTCACCTCCCAAAATACAATGACATTAATAATAAATTTAAAATTCAAAACAGTCCATTTTTTCAATTTTTATAATTTTAAAGTTTTCTAGGGATAAATGTATTGCCCATAACCAGTTAAATTTAAATTTTGAAAGTTTTTTGATTGTCTCCTTAGCCATAATGCAATTTGAAATTATTTGTGTTATTTTTCTTTACAAACAAAATACTTAAGCAAAAGTAGGTGCAAAGGACTCTAATAAGAAGTTTTTCCACTCCCCTCTAGATGTATATGCTTGTCCCAACATTCACACTTGCGATTCCTATTTATAATATTCATCCATTAATGTGTATTTTCTACAATTGAGTCCATTACTTGTATTTTTGTTCAATTAACATATTTCATGTATTAATATATTAATACATGAAATGGAATGACACTAACAATATATTAAAAAAATGAAAACTTTGCATTTTTGAAATTTTTATAATTTTAAAGACTTGTAGGGATAAATGATTTGTTAATAATTAGTTAAATTTAAATTTTGTAATTTTTTTAATTATCTCTTTGGTCATAATGCAATTTGAATTGATTTGTGCTATTTTTGTGTACAAACTTATTACTAAAGCAAAAGCAAGTGCAAAGGACTCTAATAAGAAGTTTTCCCACTCCCCTCCCTTGATATATGCTTGAATCAACATTGACCCTTGGGATTGTTATTTATAATATTTATTCACTAAAGTGTATTTTATACAATTGACTCCATTACTTATATTTTTCTTCAACTAACATATTCAAATAATATGTTTTTCTCACCTCTCAAAATGCAATGGCATTAACAATAAATTTAAAGTTCAAAACATTCCATTTTTTCAATTTTTAGAATTTTAAAGTTTTCTAAGGATAAATGCATTCTCAAAAATCAGTTGAATTGAAATTTTGTAATTTTTTGATTGTCTCCTTGGCCACAATGCAATTTGAAATGATTTGCGTTATTTTTGTGTACAAACGTAATACTGAAGCAAAAGCAAGTGCAAAGGACTAATAAGAAGTTTTTCCACTCCCCTCTAGATGTATATGCTTGACCCAACATTGACGCTTGGGATTGCTATTTATAATATTGATGCACTAAATTGTATTTTATATAATTGACTCAATTACTCATATTTTTGTTCAATTAACATCTTCAAATATTATGATTTTCTCGCTACTCAAAATGGAATGGCATTGACAATATATTAAAGAAAATCAAAACATTGCATTTTTACAATTTTTATCACTCTAAAATATTCTAGCGATAAATGCATAGTCAATAATTAGTTCAATTTAAATTTTGCAATTTTTTTAGTTGTCTCCTTAGCCAAAATGCAATTTGAAATGATTTGTGCTATTTTTGTGTACAAACATATTACTTAAGTAAAAGCAAGTCCAAAGGACTCTAATAAGAAGTCTTCCCACTCCCTTCCACAGATATATGCTTAAACGAACATTGATGCTTGACTTTGCTATTTATAATATTGATCCACTAAAGTGTATCTTATTCAATTGACTCCATTACTTATGTTTTTCTTTGATTAAAATATTCAAATATTATGTTTTACTCACCTCTCAAAATGCAATGACATTAACAATAAATTTAAAATTCAAAACATTCCATTTTTTCAATTTTTAGACTTTTAAAGTTTTCTAGGGATAAATGCATTGTCAATAATCAGTTGAACTTAAATTTTTTAATTCTTTCGATTGTCGCCTTGGCCACAATGCAATTTGAAATGATTTTGGTTATTTTTGTGTACAAACGTAATACTTAAGCAAAAGCAAGTGCAAAGGCCTCTAATAAGAAGCTTTTTCACTCCTCTCTAGATGTATATCCTTGACCTAACATTGACACTTGGGATTCCTCTTTATAATATTGATGCACTAAATTGTATTTTATACAATTGACTCAATTACTGATATTTTTGTTCAGTTAACATCTTCAAATATTATGTTTTTCTCGCCACTCAAAATGGAATGGCATTGACAATATACTAAAAAAATCAAAACATTGCATTTTTACAATTTTTATCATTTTAAAGACTTTTAGCGATAAATGCATTGTTAATAATCAGTTGAATTTAAATTTTGCAATTTTTTTAGTTGTCTTTTTAGCCAGAATGCAATTTGAAATGATTTGTGCTATTTTTGTGTACAAACATATTTCATAAGCAAAATTAAGTGCAAAGGACTCTCATAAGAAGTTTTCCCACACCCCTCCACAGATATATGCCTGAGCCAACATTGATGCTTGGCTTTGCTATTTATAATATTCATCCACTAAAGTGTATCTCATTCAATTTACTCGATTACTTATGTTTTTCTTCAATTAACATATTCAAATATTATGTTTTTCTCACCTCTCAAAATGCAACGACATTAATAATAAATTTAAAATTCAAAATATTCCATTTTTTCAATTTTAAGAATTTTAAAGTTTTCTATGGATAAATGCATTGTCAATAATCTGTTGAATTTAAATTTTGTAATTTTTTTGATTGTCTCCTTAGCCACAATGCAATTTGCAATGATTTGTGCTATTTTTGTGTACAAACATATTACTTAAGCAAAATCAAGTGTAGAGGACTCTATGAAGAAGTTTTTCGACTCCCCTCCACTAATATATGGTTGACCCAACATTGACGCTTGGGATTGCTATTTATAATATTCACCCACTAAAGTGTATTTTATACAATTGACTCCATTGCTTATATTTTTGTGCAATTAACATATTCAAATATTATGTTTTTCTTATCTCCCAAAATGCAATGGCATTAATAATACATTTAAAATTCAAATCATTCCATTTTTTCAATTTTTAGAATTTGAAAGTTTTCTAGGGATAAATGCATAGTCCATAACCAGTTAAATTTAAAATTTGAAATTTTTTTGATTGTTTCCTTGGCCACAAAGCAATTTGAAATGATTTGTGTTATTTTTCTGTACAAACATAATACTTAAGCAAAAGCAGGTGCAAAGGACTCTAAGAAGAAGGTTTTCCTCTTCCCTCTAGATGTATATACTTGTCTTAACAGTGACACTTGGGATTGCTATTTATAATATTCATCCACTAAAGTGTATTTCCTACAATTGAATCCATTACTTATATTTTTGTACAATTAACATATTCATATATTATGTTTTTGTCACCCTTCAAAATGGAATAACATTAACAATATATTAAAAAAGTGAAAACATTGCATTTTTAAAGTCTTTAAAATTTTGAAGGCTTCTAGGGATAAATACATTGTCAATAACCAGTTGAATTTTAATTTTGTAACTTTTTTCATTGTCTCCTTAGTGAGAATGTAATTTGAAATGATTTGTGCTATTTTTGTGTACAAACATTTTACTTAAGGAAAAGCAAGTGTAAAGGACTCTAATAAGAAGTTTTCCTACTCTCGTCCCTTGATATATGCTTGAATCAACATTGACCCTTGGGATTGCTATTTATAATATTTATTCACTAAAGTGTATTTTATACAATTGACTCCTTTACTTATATTTCTCTTCATTTAACATATTCAAATAATATGTTTTTCTCACCTCTCAAAATGCAATGACATTAACAATAAATTTAAAATTCAAAACATTCCATTTTTTCAATTTTAGAATTTTAAAGTTTACTAGGAGTAAATTCATTGTCAATAATCAGTTGAACTTAAATTTGGTAATTTTTTTGATTGTCTCCTTGGCCACAATGCAATTTGAAATGATTTGTGTTATTTTAGTGTACCAACATAATACTTAAGCAAAAGCAAGTGCAAAAGACTTTAATAAGAAGTTTTTCCACTCCTGATGTATATGTTGACCTAACATTGACACTTGGGATTGCTATTTATAATATTGATGCACTAAATTGTATTTTATACAATTGACTCAATTACTTGTATTTTTGTTCGATTAACATCTTTAAATATTATGTTTTTCTCACCACTCAAAATGGAATGACATTGACAATATATTAAAAAAATCAAAACATTGCATTTTTACAATTTTTATCATTTAAAGTGTTCTAACAATAAATGCATTGTCAATAATCAGTTGTCTCCTTAGCCAAAATGCAATTTGAACTGATTGTACTATTTTTGTGTACACACATATTTCATAAGCAAAATTACGTGCAAAGGACTCTCAAAAGAAGTTTTCCCACTCCCCTCCACAGATATATGCCTAAGCCAACATTGATGCTTGGCTTTACTATTTATGACATTCATCCATTAAAGTGTATCTTATTCAATTAACTCGATTACTTATGTTTTTCTTTAATTAACATATTCAAATATTATGTTTTTCTCACTTCTCAAAATGCAACGACATTAATAATAAATTTAAAATTCAAAATATTCCATTTTTCAATTTTTAGAATTTTAAAGTTTTCTAGGGATAAATGCATTGTCAATAATTTGTTGAATTTAAATTTTGTAATTTTTTTGATTGTCTCCTGTGGCCACAATGCAATTAGAAATGATTTGTGTTATTTTTCTGTACAAACATAATACTTAAGCAAAAGCAGGTGCCAAAGGACTCTAATAAGAAGTTTTTCCACTCCCCTCTAGATGTATATGCTTGTCCTAACATTGACACTCGGGATTGTTATTTATAATATTCATTCACTAAAGAGTGTTTCTAGAATTGAGTTTGTTAACCTGTATTTTTGTACAATTAACATATTGCCATCTTATGTTTTTGTTGTAATTCAAAATGAAAATGACTTACAACAATTATATTAAAAATGATAACTTTGCATTTTAAAAATTTTGTTATAATTTTAACGGACTTCTAGCGATAAATGCATTGTCAATAATTAGATGAATTTAATTTTGTAATTTTTTTCATTGTCTCCTTGGCCAGAATGCAATTTGAAATGATTTGTGCTATTTTTGTGTACAAATATATTNAACTTTTTTCATTGTCTCCTTAGTGAGAATGTAATTTGAATGATTTGTGCTATTTTGTGTACAAACATTTTACTTAAGGAAAAGCAAGTGTAAAGGACTCTAATAAGAAGTTTTCCTACTCCCTCGTCCCTGATATATGCTTGAATCAACATTGACCCTTGGATTGCTATTATAATATTTATTCACTAAAGTGTATTTATACAATTGACTCCTTTACTTATATTTCTCTTCATTTAACATATTCCAAATAATATGTTTTTCTCACCTCTCAAAATGCAAATGACATTAACAATAAATTTAAAATTCAAAACATTCCATTTTTTCAATTTTAGAATTTTAAAGTTTACTAGGAGTAAATTCATTGTCAATAATCAGTTGAACTTAAATTTGGTAATTTTTTTGATTGTCTCCTTGGCCACAATGCAATTTGAAATGATTTGTGTTATTTTAGTGTACCAACATAATACTTAAGCAAAAGCAAGTGCAAAAGACTTTAATAAGAAGTTTTTTCCACTCCTGATGTATATGTTGACCTAACATTGACACTTGGGATTGCTATTTATAATATTGATGCACTAAATTGTATTTTATACAATTGACTCAATTACTTGTATTTTTGTTCGATTAACATCTTTAAATATTATGTTTTCTCACCACTCAAAATGGAATGACATTGACAATATATTAAAAAAATCAAAACATTGCATTTTTACAATTTTTATCATTTAAAGTGTTCTAACAATAAATGCATTGTCAATAATCAGTTGTCTCCTTAGCCAAAATGCAATTTGAACTGATTTGTACTATTTTTGTGTACACACATATTTCATAAGCAAAATTACGTGCAAAGGACTCTCAAAAGAAGTTTTCCCACTCCCCTCCACAGATATATGCCTAAGCCAACATTGATGCTTGGCTTTACTATTTATGACATTCATCCATTAAAGTGTATCTTATTCAATTAACTCGATTACTTATGTTTTTCTTTAATTAACATATTCAAATATTATGTTTTTCTCACTTCTCAAAATGCAACGACATTAATAATAAATTTAAAATTCAAAATATTCCATTTTTTCAATTTTAGAATTTTAAAGTTTTCTAGGGATAAATGCATTGTCAATAATTTGTTGAATTTAAATTTTGTAATTTTTTTGATTGTCTCCTTGGCCACAATGCAATTAGAAATGATTTGTGTTATTTTTCTGTACAAACATAATACTTAAGCAAAAGCAGGTGCAAAGGACTCTAATAAGAAGTTTTTCCACTCCCCTCTAGATGTATATGCTTGTCCTAACATTGACACTCGGGATTGTTATTTATAATATTCATTCACTAAAGAGTGTTTTCTAGAATTGAGTTTGTTACCTGTATTTTTGTACAATTAACATATTTGCATCTTATGTTTTTGTTGTAATTCAAAATGAAATGACATTAACAATATATTACAAAATGATAACTTTGCATTTTAAAAATTTTTATAATTTTAACGACTTCTAGCGATAAATGCATTGTCAATGATTAGATGAATTTTAATTTTGTAGTTTTTTTCATTGTCTCCTTGGCCAGAATGCAATTTGAAATGATTTGTGCTATTTTTGTGTACAAATATATTTCTTTAGCAGAAGTAAGTGCAAAGGACTCAATTAAGAAGTTTTTCCACTCCCCTCTAGTTGTATCTGCTTGGCCAAACATTGACACTTAAGATTGCTATTTGTAATATTCATCCACTAAAGCGTATTTTCTACAATTGAGTCCGTTGTATTTTTGTTTAACTAACATATTCACATATTATATTTTTGTCACCATTCAAAATTGAATGGCATTAACAATATATTAAAAAATGAAAACATTGCATTTTTAAAATTTTTATAATTTTACATATTTCTAGGGATAAAGGCATTGTCAATAATTAGTTGAATTTAAATTTTGTAATTTTTTTAATTGTTTCCTTGGCCACAATGCAATTTCAAATGATTTGTGTTATTTTTCTGTACAAACATAATACTTAAGCAAAAGTAGGTGCAAAGGACTCTACTAGGAAGGTTTTCCTCTTCCCTCTAGATGTATATGCTTGTCCCAACATTGACACTTGGAAGTGCTATTTATAATATTCATCCACTAAAGCGTATTTCCTACAATTGAATCCATTACTTGTATTTTTGTACAATTAACATATTCACATATTATGTTTCTATCGCCATTCAAAATGGAATGACATTGACAATATATTAAAAAAACGAAAACATTGCATTTTGAAAATATTTATAATTTTAAATATTTCTAAGGATAAATGCATTGTAAATAATCAGTTGAATTTAAATTTTGTAATCTTTTTAATTGTCTCCTTGGCCACAATGCAATTTCAAATAATTTGTGCTATTTTTGTGTACAAACATATTACTCAAGCAAAAGCAAGTGTAGAGGACTCTAATAAGAAGTTTTCCCACTCCTTTCCATTGATATATAGTTAACCCAACATTGACGTTTGGGATTGATATTTATAATATTCATCCACTAAAGTGTATTTTATACAATTGACTCCGTTACTTATATTTTTATGCAATTAAGATATTCAAATATTATGTTTTTCTCATCTCTCAAAATGCAATGACATTAATAATAAATTTAAAATTCAAAACATTCAATTTTTTTAATTTTTAGAATTTTAAAGTTTTCTAAGGATAAATGCACTGTCCATAACCAATTAAATTTAAAATTTGAAATTTTTTTGATTGTCTCCTTAGCCACCATGCAACTTGAAATGATTTGCGTTATTTTTTTGTACAAACATAATACTTAAGCAAAAGCAGGTGCAAAGGACTCTTATAAGAATGTTTTCCTCTTCCCTCTAGATGTATATGCTTGTCCCAACATTGACACTTAGGATTGCTATTTATAATATTCATCCACTAAAGTGTATTTCCTATAATTGAGTCTATTACTTGTATTTTTGTACAATTAACATATTCACATATTATGTTTTTGTCACCATTTAAAATGGAATGACATTAATAATATATTAAAAAAATGAAAACATTGCATTTTTAAAATCTTTATAATTTTAAAGACTTTTAGGGATAAATGCATTATCAATAATCAATTGATTTTAATTTTGTAATTTTTTTAATTGTCTTTTAGCCAGAATGCAATTTGAAATAATTTATGCTATTTTTGTGTACAAACATATTTCTTAAGCAGAAGTAAGTGCAAAAGACTCAATTAAGAAGTTTTTCCACTCCCCTCTAGATGTATCTGCTTGGCCAAACATTGACACTTAGGATTGCTATTTGTAATTTTCATCCACTAAAGTATATTTTCTACAGTTGAGTTCATTACTTATATTTTTGTTTAACTAACGTATTCACATATTATGTTTTTGTCACCATTCAAAATTGAATGGCATTAACAATATATTAAAAAAACGAGAACACTGCATATTTAAAATTTTTATAATTTTAAATATTTCTAGGGGTAAATGCATTGTCAATAATCAGTTGAATTTAAAATTTTCAATTTTTTTGATTGTCTCCTTGGCCACAATGCAATTTCAAATGATTTGTTCTTATTATTGTGTACAGACATAATACTTAAGCAAAACCAAGTGCAAAGGACTATAATAAGAAGTTTTTCCACTCCCCTCTAGATGTATATGCTTCGCCCAACATTGACACTTGGGATTGCTATTTATAATATTCATCCACTAAAGTGTATTTTCTACAATTGAGTTTGTTATTTGTATTTTTGTTCAATTAACACATTCACATATTATGTTTTTGTTGCCATTCAAAATGGAATGACATTAACAATATATTAAAAAAAATGAAAACATTGCATTTTTAAAATTTTTATAATTTTAAAGACTTTTAGAGATAAAAACGTTGTCAATAATCAGTTAAATTTAAATTTTGTTATGCTTTAATTGTCTCCTTACCCAGAATGCAATTTAAAATAATTTGAGCTATTTTTGTGTACAAACATTTTACTTAAGCAAAAGCAAGTGCGAAGGACTCTAATAAGAAGTTTTCCATTCCCTTCCACTGATATATGCTTGTCCCAACATTGACGCTTAGGATTGCTATTTATAATATTCATCTACTAAACTGTATTTTTTACAATTATCTCCATTACTTATCTCTTTCTGCAATTAACATATTCAAATATTATATTCTTCTCACCTCTCAAAATGAAATGGCATTAATAATAAATTTAAAATTCAAAACATTCCAGTTTTTCAATTTTTAGAATTTTAAAATTTTCTAGGGGTAAATGCATTGTCAATAATTAGTTGAATTTAAATTTTGCAATTTGTTTGATTGTCTCCTTGGCTACAATGCAATTTGAAATGATTTTTGTTTTTTTTTTTTGTGTACAAACATAATATTTAAGCAAAAGCAAGTGCAAAGGACTCTAATAAGAAGTTTCTCCACTCCCCTCTAAATCTATATGCTTCACGCAACATTGACACTTGGGATTGCTATTTATAATATTCATCCATTAAAGTACACTTTCTAAAATTGAGTCCGTTACTTGTATTTTTGTTCAATTAACATATTCACATATTATGTTTTAGTTACCATTCAAAATGGAATGCATTAACAATCTATTGAAAAATGAAAACTTTGCATTGTTAAAATTTTTATAATTTTAAAGACTTCTAGGGATAAATGCATTGTCAATAATCAGTTGAATTTAAATTTTGTTATTTTTTTCATTGCCTCCTTAGGCACAATGCAATTTGAAATGATTTGTGTTATTTTTGTGTACAAACATATTTCTTAAGCAAAAGTAAGTGCAAAGGATGCTAATAAGAAGTTTTCCCACTACCCTCCACAGATATATGCTTGAACCAACATTGATGCTTGGCTTTGATATATATAATATTTATCTACTAAAATGTATCTCATTCAATTTACTCCATTACTTACGTTTTTCTTCAATTAACATATTCAAATATTATGTTTTTCTCACCTCTCAAAATGCAATGGTATTTATAATAAATTTAAATTCCAAACATTCCATTTTTTCAATTTTTAGAATTTTAAAGTTTTCTAGCGATAAATGCATTGTCAATAATTAATTAAATTTAAATTTTGCAATTGTTTTGATTGTCTCCTTGGCCACAATGTAATTTGAAATGATTTTTGTTATTTTTGTGTACAAACATAATACTTAAGCAAAAGGAAGTGCAAAGGACTCTAATAAGAAGTTTTGCCACTCCCCTCTAGATCTATATGCTTTGCGCAACACTGACACTTGGGATTGCAATTTATAATATTCGTCCACTAAAGTGTATTTTCTACAATTGAGTCCATCACTTGTATTTTTCTTCAATTAACATATTCACATATTATGTTTTTGTCGCCATTCAAAATGGAATGGTATTAACAATATATTAAAAAAAGAAAACATTGCATTTTTAAAATTTTTATAATATTAAAGACTTCTAGTAATAAAAGCATTGTCAATAATCAGTTGAATTTAAATTTTGTTATTCTTTTAATTGCCTCCTTGGCCATAATGCAATTTCAAATGATTTGTGCTATTTTTGTGTACAAACATATTACTAAATCAAAAGCAAGTGCAAAGGACTCTAATAAGAAGCTTTCCCACTCCCCTCCACTGATATGTGCTTGACCCAACATTGATACTTGGAATTGCTATTTATAATATTCATCCACTAAAGTGTATTTTGTACAACTGAGTCCATTTTTGTTCAATTAACATATTCACATATTATGTTTTTGTCACCACTCAAAATGGAATGACATTAAAAATATATTAAAAAATGACAACTTTTCATTTTTAAAATTTATATAATTTTAAAGACTTTTAAGGATAAAAGAATTGTTAATAATCAATTGAATTTAAATTTTGTTATTCTTTTAATTGTCTCCTTGGCCACAATGCAATTTGAAATGATTTGTGTTATTTTTGTGTACAAACATATTACTTAAGCAAAAGCAAGTGCAAAGGACTCTAATAAGAAGTTTTCCCACTCCCCTCCACTAATATATGCTTGACCCAACATTGACGCTTGGGATTACTATTTATAATATTCATATACTAAAATGTATTTTTACAATTGACTCCATTACTTATATTTTTTTGCAATTAACATATTCAAATATTATATTTTTTTCACCTTTCAAAATGCAATGGCATTAACAATAAATTTAAAATTTAAAACATTCCATTTTTTCAATTTTTAGAAATTTAAAGTTTTCTTGCAATAAATGTATTGTCCATATTCAGTTCAATTTAAATTTTGCAATTTTTTTGATTGTCTCCTTGCCCACAATGCAATTTGAAATGATTTGTGTTATTTTTTGTACAAACATAATACTTAAGCAAAACCAAGTGTAAAGGACTCTAATAAGAAGTTTTTCCACTCCCCTCTAGATGTATATGCTTGTCCCAACATTGACACTTGGGATTGCTATTTATAATATTCATCCACTAAAGTGTGTTTTTTACAATTGAGTTCGTTACTTGTATTATTGTTCAATTAACATATTCACATATTATGTTTTTGTCGCCATTCAAAATTGAATGACATTAACAATATATTAAAAAGCGAAAACTTTGCGTTTTTAAAATTTTTATAATTTTAAAGACTTCAAGGGATAAAAGCATTGTCAATAATCAGTTGAATTTAAATTTTGTTATTCCTTTAATTGTCTCCTTGGCCGCAATGCAATTTGAGATGATTTATACAATTTTTATGTACCAACATATTACTTAAGCAAAAGTAAGTGCAAAAGACTCTAATAAAAAATTTTCCCACTCCCCTCCACTGATATATATGCTTAACCCAACATTGAAGTTTGGGATTGCTATTTATAATATTCATCCCCTAAAGTGTATTTTTTACAATTGACTCCATTACTTATAATTTTCTACAATTAACATATTCAAAAATTATGTTTTTCCCACTTCTCAAAATGCAATGGTATTAATAATAAATTTAAAATTCAAAATATTCCATTTTTTCAATTTTTAGAATTTTAAAATTTTCTAGGGATAAATGAATTGCCCATATCCAGTTCAATTTAAATTTTGCAATTTTTTTGATTGTCTCCTTGGCCACAATGCAATTTGAAATGATTTGCGTTATTTTTGTGTACAAACATAATACTTAAGCAAAACCGAGTGCAAAGGACTCTAATATGAAGTTTTTCCACTCCCCTCTAGATGTATATGTTTGGCCCAACATTGACACTTGGGATTTCTATTTATTATATTCATCCACTAAAGTGTGTTTTCTATAGTTGGGTCCGTCATTTGTATTTTTGTTCAATTAAAATATTCACATATTATGTTTTTGTCGCCATTCAAAATGGAATGGCATCAATAATATATTAAAAAAGAAAAACATTGCATTTTTAAAATTTTTGTAATTTTAAAGACTTATAGAGATAAAAGTATTGTCAATAATCAGTTGAATTTGAATTTTGTTATTCTTTTAATTGTCTCCTTGGCCACAATGCAATTTGAAATCATTTGTGCTATTTTTGTGTACAAACATATTACTTAAGGAAAAGCAAGTGCAAAGGACTCTAATAAGAAGTTTTCTCACTCCCTTCCACTGATATATGCTTGACCCAACACTGATGCTTGGGATTCTTATTTATAATATTCATCCACTAAAGTGTATTTTTAACAATTTACTCCATTACTTATATTTTTTGGAATTAACATATTCAAATATTAT
Source organism: Bruguiera gymnorhiza (assembly GCA_020883675.1). Taxonomy (NCBI): domain Eukaryota; kingdom Viridiplantae; phylum Streptophyta; class Magnoliopsida; order Malpighiales; family Rhizophoraceae; genus Bruguiera; species Bruguiera gymnorhiza. Next base: position 7,403,779 of record JAIRCJ010001061.1, on the reverse strand, counting down.
GTTTTTCTTACCTCTCAAAATGCAATGACATTAACAAGAAATTTAAAATTTAAAACATTCCATTGTTTCAATTTTTCGAATTTTAAAGTTTTCTAGGGATAAATGCATTGTCAATAATCAGTTGAATTTAAATTTTGTTATTTTTTTAATTGTCTCCTTGGCCACAATGCAATTTGAAATCATTTGTGCTATTTTTGTGTACAAACATATTACTTAAGCAAAAGGAAGTACAAAGGACTCTAATAAGAAGTTTTCCCACTCCCCTCCACTGATATATGCTTGACCCAACACTGACGCTTGGGATTCTTGTTTATAATATTCATCCACTAAAGTGTATTTTTTATAATTTACTCCATTACTTATATTTTTTTTGGAATTAACATATTCAAATATTATGTTTTTCTTACCTCTCAAAATGCAATGACATTAATAAGAAATTTAAAATTTAAAACATTCCATTTTTTCAATTTTTAGAATTTTAGAGTTTTCTAGGGACAAATGCATTATCAATAATCAGTTGAATTTAAATTTTGCAATGTTTTTGATTGTCTCCTTGGCCATAATGCAATTTGAAATGATTTGTTCTTATTTTTGTGTACAAACATAATACTTAAACAAAACCAAGTGCAAAGGACTTTAATATGAAGTTTTTCCACTCCCCTCTAGATGTATATGTTTGGCCCAACATTGACACTTGGGATTGCTATTTATAATATTCATCCACTAAAGTGTATTTTCTACAATTGAGTTCGTTACTTGTATTTTTGTTCAATTAACACATTCACATATTATGTTTTTGTTGCCATTCAAAATGGAATGGCATTAACAATATATTAAAAAATGAAGACATTGCATTTTAAAATTTTTATAATTTTAAAGACTTCTAGAGATAAAAGTATTGTCAATAATCAATTGAATTTAAATTTTGTTATTCTTTTAATTGTCTCCTTGCCCATAATGCAATTTGAAATGATTTGAGCTATTTTTGTGTACAAACATATTACTTAAGCAAAAGCAAGTGTGAAGGACTCTAATAAGAAGTTTTCCACTCCCTTCCACTGATATATACTTGTCCCTACATTGACACTTAGGATTGCTATTTATAATATTCATCTACTAAAGTGTATTTTTTACAATTATCTCCATTACTTATATCTTTTGCAATTAACATATTCAAATATTATGTTCTTCTCACCTCTCAAAATGAAATGGCATTAATAATAAATTTAAAATTCAAAACATTCCAATTTTTCAATTTTTAGAATTTTAAAGTTTTCTAGGGGTAAATGCATTGTCAATAATCAGTTGAATTTAAATTTTACAATTTGTTTGATTGTCTCCTTGGCTACAATGCAATTTGAAATGATTTTTGTTTTTTTTTTTGTGTACAAACATAATACTTAAGCAAAACTAAGTACAAAGGACTCTAATAAGAAGTTTTTCTACTCCTCTCTAGATCTATATGCTTCACGCAACATTGACACTTGGGATTGCTATTTATAATATTTATCCATTAAAGTGTATTTTCTACAATTGAGTCTGTTACTTGCATTTTTGTTCAATTAACATATTCATGTATTATGTTTTTGTCGCCATTCAAAATGGAATGACATTAACAATATATTGAAAAACGAAAACTTTGCATTGTCAATAACCAGTTGAATTTAAATTTTGTTAGTTTTTCATTATCTGCTTGGCCACAATGCAATTTGAAATGATTTGTGATATTTTTGTGTACAAACATATTATTTAAGCAAAAGTAAGTGCAAAGGACTCGAATTAGAAGTTTTCCTACTCCCTTATACTAATATATGCTTGACCCAACATTAACGCGTGGAATTGCTATTTATAATATTCATCCACTAAAGTGTATTTTTTACAATTGACTCTATTACTTATATTTTTCTGCAATTAACTTATTCAAATATTATACTTTTCTCACCTCTCAAAATGCAAGGGCTTTTATAATAAATTTAAAAGTTAAAACATTCCATTTTTTCAATTTCTAGAATTTTAAAGTTTCTAGGGATAAATGCATTGTCCATATCTAGTTCAATTTATATTTTGCAATTTTTTTGATTCTCCTTGGCCACAATGCAATTTGAAATGATTTTTGTTATTTTTGTGTATGAACATAATACTTAAGCAAGACCAAGTGCAAAGGACTCTAATAAGAAGTTTTTCCACTCCCCTCTAGATGTATATGCTTTGTGCAACATTGACACTTGGGATTACTATTTATAATATTCATCCACTAAAGTGTATTTTCTACAATTGAGTCTGTTACTTATTTTTTTGTTCAATTAACATATTCACATATTATGTTTTTGTTGCCATTCAAAATGGAATGGTATTAACAATATATTAAAAAACAAAAACATTGCATTTTTAAAATTTTTATAATTTTAAAGACTTCTAGGGATGAAAGCATTGTTCCTAATCAGTTGAATTTAGATTTTGTTATTCTTCTAATTGTCTCTAAAGTTCCCAACTTCACCCTAGGATCTACTAGTTTGTGATATTGAGAGGGGGGTGAATCAGTATCACCACAATTTGCAATTCGCAGGAAAGTGAACAACTTCAATCTCTTCTTAAAAGCGAACTCTTTCTCAGATTTGACTAAGGTAGATCTATTGCTACCTACTAATCACAATAGTCCCCAAAGTCACCTTTTAGACACCTTGCCTAATAGACAATTTGAATGTTCTTGTTTAGGTCTTCATTAGGTTATGGGTTAGCTGATACTTTAGCTGTGTTCACAACTCAATTCAAAACATAGAACGTAAAGCAAATTAAGGACATACGAGATTTACGTGGTTCCGTCAACGTGACGTACATCCATGGTGGTAGGGACTCTCCCTTACCAAGACTATCCACTATACTTGAGAATTCCAGTTACAATGGATGTCTTAATCTTCTGCTCTTTTCACTATTGCAATTACTAAGCAAGTACAATACAAAGAGTGTCACTTACTGTGTCTACCCTTCTTCTAACTTGTCTTGCCTCTGTTGAATTGAAAGGTTGCTCCACTGCTGCTTAGAAGTTCACCGTAACGCTCTCTAACCTCTCTTGAAGAAATCTGGAAATATGTTGAGTTCTTTCCGATGCTTCACTGAATTCCTTCTCTAGGTTGTCTCACACAGCTCCTGCTTTCACCGTCTCACAGTTTCACCCGTCTCCTATTTCACGGTCTTACTGTTTCACGGCCTGTCCTCACGCTTCTGGTTTGTCACGCCGTTGCACGTTCTGGTCTCATGCTGTCTCCTGACATACACCCATGCTTCTGGTCTGCTGTTTCACATCTCTTGGCCTGCCTCACGCTACTGGTTTTTCTGGTTCACGTCTTTCGGCCTGCCTCACGCTCTGGTCTACTGTCTTCTCTTCCGGGTGGTCTCACGGATACCAGGTCTGCTGTCTTCTATATCATGGCCTTGTCACCCGTTTCGGATCTCACAGCCTGATCACCAGTTTCTGGTCACCCATTTCTGGTCTCCTGTTTCTGGTCAGTCGCACCGTCGCACGTTCTGGTTTGCTCTCCCTGTGGTGATGTTTCTGGTTTGCTTGCAGGAGGCGTTTCTGGTTTGCTTGCAGGATGTGTTTCTAGTTTGCTTGCAGGAGGCGTTTCTGGTTTGCTTGGAGGACGTGTTTCTGGTTTGCTTGCAGGACGTGTTTCTGGTTTGCTTGCAGGAGGCGTTTCTGGTTTGCTTGCAGGAGGTCGCACGTTCTGGTTTGCTCTCCCGGTGGTGATGTTTCTGGTTTGCTCTCCTGGTGGTGTTGTTTCTGATCTCTTGCCGTTCTGCTCTCACTTCCTTTTGGCCGGTTGCTGTAGGGTTGCTGTTTATTCAATTGTGTTGGCCCTCTGCCCTAGTTTTGTCTTCCAAGGCCTTTATATACTCTGTTCCATGAAACCCTAATAGGGCTTACATGGCAGATTTACGTTCTTGCCCTTACGCGGCAGATTTACTTTCTTGCCCTTCCATGTGACTTTACTTTCTTGCCCTTCCATGTGGCTCTACTTTCTTGCACACTTAACCCTAGTTGACAACAATTACAACCCATACAAGGCTGTGGGAACAACAGTCTCCTTGGCCGGAATGCAATTTGAAATGATTCGAGCTATTTTTGTGTACAAACATATTACTTAAGCAAAAGCAAGTGCAAAAGACTCTAATATGAAGTTTTTTACTCCCTTCCACTGATATATGCTTATCCCTACATTGACGCTTGGGATTGCTATTTATAATATTCAACCACTAAAGTGTATTTTTTACAATTGTATCCATTACTTATATTTTTCTGCAATTAACTTATTCAAATATTTTGTTCTTGTTACCTCTCAAAATGAAATGGCATTAATAATAAATTTAAAATTCAAAACATTCCATTTTTTCAATTTTTAGAATTTTAAAGTTTTGTAGGGATAAATGCATTGTCCATAATGAGTTAAATTTAAATTTTGTAATTTTTTTGATTGTCTCATTGGCCACAATGCAATTTGAAATGATTTGTGTTATTTTTCTGTACAAACACAATACTGAAGAAAATGTAAGGGCAAAGGACTCTAATAAGAAGTTTTTCCTCTCCACTCTAGATGTATATGCTTGTCCCAACATTAACACTTGGGATTGCTATTTATATTATTCATGCACTAAATTCTATTTTATACAATTGACTCCAGTACTCATATTTTTGTTCAATTAACATCTTCAAATTACGTTTTTGCAACCATTCAAAATTGAATGGCATTAATAATATATTAAAAAATGAATACATTGCATTTTTAAAATTTTTATAATTTTGTAATTTTCTTAATTGTCTCTTTGGCCACAATGCAATTTGAAATGATTTGTGCAATTTTTGTGTACAAAGATATTACTTAAGCAAAAGCAAGTGCAAAGGACTTTAACAAGAAGTTTTCCCACTCCCCTCTAGAGATATATGCTTGACTAAACATTGATGCTTGGGATTGCTATTTATAATATTTGTCCACTAAAGTGTATTTTATACAAGTGACTCCATTATTTATATTTTTCTTTTATTAAGATATTCAAATATTATGTTTTTCTCACTTCTCAAAATGCAATAGCATTAATAATAAATCTAAAATTCAAAACATTCCATTTTTTCAATTTCTAGAATTTTCAAGTTTTCTAGGGATAAATGCATTGTCAATAATCAGTTGAATTTAAATTTTGTAATTTTTTTCATTGTCTCCTTGGCCACAATGTAATTTGAAATGATTTGTGTTAATTTTTGTGTGGAAACATAATACTTAAGCAAAAGCAAGTGCAAAGGACTCTAATAAGAACTTTTTCCACCTTTCTCTACATGTATATGCTTGACCCAACATTGACACTTGGGATTCCTATTTAAAATATTCATGTACTAAAGTATATTTTATACAATTAAGTCTGTTACATGTATTTTTGTTCAATTAACATATTCAAATATTATAATTTTGTCCCCACTCAAAATAAAATGACATTAACAATATATTAAAAAGAAAAACATTGCGTTTTAAAAATTTTTATAACTTTAAAGATTTCTATGGATAAATGCATTGTCAATAATCAGTTGAATTTAAATTTTTTTACTTTTTTAATTGTCTCCTTAGTCATAATGCAGTTTGAAATGATTTGTGCTATTTTTGTGTACAAACATATTACTGAAGCAAAAGCAAGTGCAAAGGACTATAATAAGAAATTTTCCCACTCTTTTCTAGAGATATATGCTTGACCCAACATTGATACTTAGGATTGTTATTTATAATATTTGTCCACTAAAGTGTATTTTATACAATTGACTCCATTACTTATATTTTTCTTTAATTAAGATATTCAAATATTATATTTTTCACACCTCTCAAAATACAATGGCATTAATAATAAATTTAAAATTCAAAACATTCCATTTTTTTAATTTCTACAATTTTAAAGTCTTCTCGGGATAAATGCTTTATCAATAATCAGTTGAATTTAAATTTTGTAATTTTTTCATTGTCTCCTAGGCCACAATGCAATTTGAAATGATTTGGGTTAATTTTTGTGTACAAACATAATACTTAAGCACAAGCAAGTGCAAAGGACTCTAATAACAAGTTTTTCCACTTCCCTCCAGATGTACATGCTTGACCCAACATTGACACTTGGTATTGCTATTGATAATATTCATCCACTAATGTGTATTTTATTTAGTTGACTCTGTTACTCGTATTTTTGTTCAATTAATATATTCAAATATTATATTTTTCTCGCCACTCAAAATGCAATGACATTAATAATATATTAAAAAAAAAGAAAACATTGCATTTTTACAATTTTTATAATTTTAAAATCTTATAGGGATAAATGTATTATCAATAATCAATTCAATTTAGATTTTGTAATTTTTTTAATTGTCTCTTTGGCCAGAATGAAATTTGAAATGATTTGTGTTATTTTTCTGTACAAACATAAAACTTAAGCAAAAGCAAGTGCAAAGGACTCTAATAAGAAGTTTTTCCACTCCCCTATAGATGTATATGCTTGATGCAACATTAACACTTGAGATTAATATTTATTATATTCATGCATTAAATTGTATTTTATACAATTCACTCCATTACTCATGTTGTAATTCAATTAACATCTTCAAATTATGTTTTTGCTGTCATTCAAAATGGAATGGTATTAACAATATATGAAAAAATGAAAACATTGCATTTTCAAAATTTTTATAATTTTGTAATTTTTTAATTGTCTCCTTGGCCACAATGCAATTTGAAATGATTTATGCTATTTTTGTGTACAAACATATTACTGAAGCAAAAGCAAGTGCAAAGGACTCTAACAAGAAGTTCTCCCACTCCCCTTTAGAGATATATACTTGATTAAACATTGATGCTTGCAATAGCTATTTATAATATTTATCCACTAAAGTGTATTTTATACAATTGATTCCATTACTTATATTTTTCTTCAATTAAGATATTCAAATATTATGTTTTTCTCACCTCTCAAAATGCAATGGCATTAATAATAAATTTGAAATTCAAAACATTCCTTTTATTCAATTTCTAGGATTTTAAACTTTTCTAGGGATAAATGTAGTGTCAATAATCAGTTGAATTTAAATTTTGTAATTTTTTTTATTGTCTCCGTGGCCACAATGCAATTTCAAATGATTTTTGTTATTTTTCTGCACAAACATAATACTTAAGCAAAGCCAAGTGCAAAGGACTCTAATAAGAAGTTTTCCCACTCCCCTCTAGATGTATATACTTGACCCAACATTGACACTTGGGATTGCTATTTATAATATTCATCCACTAAAGTGTATTCTATACAATTGACTCCATTACTCGTATTTTTGTTCAATTAACATATTCAAATATCAGGTTTTTCTCGCCACTCAAAGTGCAATTGCATTAACAATATATTAAAAAAATGAAAACATTGCATTTTTAAAATTTTTATAATTTTAAAAACCTCTAGGGAAAAATGCATTATTAATGATCAGTTGAATTTAAAATTTGTAATTATTTTAATTGTCTCCTTGGCCACAAAGCAATTTGAAATGATTTGTGCTATTTTTGTATACAAACATATTACTAAAGCAAAATCAAGTGCAAAGGACTCTAACAAGAAGTTCTCCCACTCCCCTCCAGAGATATATGCTTGACCCAACATTGATGGTTGGGATTGCAATTTATAATATTCATCTATTAAAATGTGTTTTATACAATTGACTACATTACTTATATTTTTCTTCAATTAAAATTTTCAAATTTTATGTTTTTCTCGCCTCTCAAAATGCAATGGCATTAATAATAAATTTAAATTTCAAAACATTTCATTTTCTCAATTTCTAGGATTTTAAACATTTATGGAGATAAATGCATTGTCAATAATCAGTTGAATTTAAATTTTGTAATTTTTTTTCTTGTCTCCATGGCACAATGCAATTTGAAATGATTTTTGTTATTTTTGTGCACAAACATAATACTTAAGCAAAGCCAAGTGCAAAGGACTCTAATAAGAAGTTTTCCCACTCCCCTCTAGATGTATATGCTTGACCCAACATTGACACTTGGGATTGCTATTTATAATATTCATCCACTAAAGTGTATTTTATATAATTGACTCTATTACTCGTATTTTTGTTCAATTAACATATTCAAATATCAGGTTTTTCTCGCCACTCAAAGTGCAATTGCATTAACAATATATTAAAAATGAAAACATTGTATTTTTAAAATTTTTATAATTTTAAAGACTTCTAGGGAAAAATGCATTGTCAAAAATAATAAGTTGAACTTAAAATTTGTAATTCTTTTAATTATCTCCTTGGCCACAATGCAATTTGAAATGATTTGTGCTATTTTTGTGTACAAACATATTACTGAAGTAAAAGTAAGTGCAAAGAACTCTAACAAGAAGTTCTACCACTCCCTTTTAGAGATATATGCTTGACCTAACATTGATGTTTGTGATAGCTATTTATAATATTTATTCATTAAAGTGTATTTATACAATTGATTCCATTACTTATATTTTTCTTCAATTAAGATATTCAAATATTATGTTTTCTCACCTCTCAAAATGCAATGACATTAATAATAAATTTGAAATTCAAAACATTCCTTTTATTCAATTTCTAGGATTTTAAACTTTTCTAGGGATAAATGTAGTGTCAATAATCAGTTGAATTTAAATTTTGTAATTTTTTTTATTGTCTCCGTGGCCACAATGCAATTTCAAATGATTTTTGTTATTTTTCTGCACAAACATAATACTTAAGCAAAGCCAAATGCAAAGGACTCTAATAAGAAGTTTTCCCACTCCCCTCTAGATGTATATGCTTGACCCAACATTGACACTTGAGATTGCTATTTATAATATTCATCCACTAAAGTGTATTCTATACAATTGACTCCATTACTCATATTTTTGTTCAATTAACATATTCAAATATCAGGTTTTTCTCGCCATTCAAAGTGCAATTGCATTAACAATATATTAAAAAAATGAAAACATTGCATTTTTAAAATTTTTATAATTTTAAAGTCTCTTAGGGAAAAATGCATTGCCAATAGTCAGTTGAATTAAGATTTTGGAATTTTTTTTATTGTCTCCTTGGCCAAAATGCATTTGAAATGATTTGTGTTATTTTTGTGTACAAACATAATACTTAAGCAAAACCAAGTGCAAAGAACTCTAATAAGAAGTTTTTTTAACTCCCCTCTAGATGTATATGCTTAGCCCAACATTTGACGCTTGGGATTACTAGTTATTATACTGATCCACTAAAGTGTATTTACACAATTGACTCCATTACTTATATTTTTTCTTCAATTAAGATATTCAAATATTATGGTTTTCTCACCTCTCAAAATGCATAGGCATTAATAATAAATTTGAAATTCAAAACATTCCATTTTTACAGTTTCTAGAAATTTAAAGTTTTCTAGGGATAAATGCATTATTAATAATCAGTTGAATTTAAAATTTGAAATTTTTTCATTGTCTCCTTGGCCACAATCCAATTTGAAATGATTTGTTCTATTTTTGCGAACAAACATATTACTTAAGCAAAAACAAGTGCAAAGGACTCTAATAAGAAGTTTTTCCACACCTCTCTAGAGATATATACTTGACCCAACATTCATGCTTGGCATTAACTATTTTTTATATTAATCCCATTAAAGTGTATTTTGTACAATTGACCCCATTACTTATATTTTCTTCAATTAAGATATTCAAATAGAATGTTTTTCTCACCTGTCAAAATGCAATGGCATTAATAATAAATTAAAAATTCAAAACNACCTCTCAAAATGCATAGGTATTAATAATAAATTTGAAATTCAAAACATTCCATTTTATAGTTTCTAGAAATTAAAACTTTTCAAGGGATAAATGCATTATCAATAATTAGTTGAATTTAAATTTTGAAATTTTTTTCATTGTCTCCTTGGCCACAATCCAATTTGAAATGATTTGTCCTATTTTTGTGTACAAACATATTACTTAAGCAAAAGCAAGTGCAAAGGACTCTAAGAAGAAGTTTTCCCACACCCCTCTAGAGATATATGCTTGACCCAACATTCATTGCTTGGCATTGCAATATTAATTATATTAATCCACTAAAGTGTATTTTGTAAAATTGAACCCCATTACTTTATATTTTCTTCAATTAAGATATTCAAATAGAATGTTTTTCTCACCTCTCAAAATGCAATGGCATTAATAATAAGTTAAAAATTCAAAACATTCCATTTTTTCAATTTTTAGAATTTTAAAATTTTCTTAAGGATAACTGTATTGTCAAAAATCAGTTGAATTTAAATTTTGTAATTTTTTTAATTGTCTTCTTGGCCATAATGCAATTTGAAATGATTTCTGTTATTTTTGTGTACAAACATAATACTTAAGCAAAAGCCGGTGCAAAGCACTCAAATAAGAAGTTTTCCCACTCCCCTCCATAGATATATGTTTGACCCAACATTAACACTTGGGATTGCTATTTATAATATTCAACAACTAAAGTGTATTTTATACAATTAACTCCATTACTTCTTTTTTTTTCTTTAATTAACATATTCAAATATTATGTTTTTCTCACCTCTCAAAATGCAATAATATTAATAATAAATTTAAAATTCAAAACATTCCATTTTTTCAATTTTTAGGATTTTAAAGTTTTCCAACGATAAATGCATTGTTTATAATTTTTGAATTTAAATTTTGTAATTTTTTTTATTGTCTCCTTAGCCACAATCCAATTTGAAATGATTTGTGTTATTTTTGTGTACAAACATAGTACTTAAGCAAACCGGGTGCAAAAGACTTTAATAAGAAGTTTTCCACTCCCCTTTAGATGTATATGCTTGACCCAACATTGACACTTAGAATTGCACTAAAGTGTGTTAATACAATTGACTCCATTACTTCGTATTTTTGTTTAATTAACATATTCAAATATTATATTTTTCTCGTCATTCATAATACAATGATATTAACAATATATTAAAAAATGAAAACATTAAATTTTTACAATTTTATAATTTTAAAGTCTTATAGGGATAAATGCATTGTCAATAATCAGTTGAATTAAATTTTGTTTAATTTTTCATTGTCTCCTTTGGCCAAAAATCCATTTACGAATGATTTTATGTTATTTTGTGTACAAAACAACACTTAAGCAAAACCAAGTGCAAAGCACTCTAATAAGAAGTTTTTCGACTCCCCTCTAAATGTATATGCTTGCCCAACATTTGACACTTGGATTGCTATTTATTATATTCATCCACTAAAGTGTATTTTATGCAATTGACTCCATTACTTATATTTTTCTTCAATTAAGATATTCAAATATTATATTTTTTGACCTCTAAAATGCATTGGCATTATAATAAATGTGAAATTTCAAAACATTCCATTTTTACAATTTCTAGAATTTTCTAGTGTTTCTAGGGATAATGCATTATCAATAATCCGCTGAATTTTAAATTTTGTAATTTTTTTGATGTCTCTGTGGCCACAATGCAATTTGAAATGATTTGTATTATTTTTGCGTACAAACATAATACCTATGTCAAAGCAAGTGCAAAGGACTCTAATAAAGTGTTTTTCCACTTCCCTCTAGATGTATATGCTTGACCCAACATTGACACTTGGGATTGCTATTTATAATATCATGCATTAAAGTGTAGTTTATATAATTAAGTCTGTTACTTGTATTTTTGTTCAATTAATATATTCAAATATTATGTTTTTCTCGCCTCTCAAAATGCAATGACATTAATAATAAATTTAACATTCAAAACATTCATTTTTTCAATTTCTAGAATTTTCAAGTTTTTTAAGGATAAATGCATTGTCAATAATCAGTTGAAATTATATTTTGTAATTTTATTGATTGTCTCTGTTGTTCCCACAGCCTTGTATGGGTTGTAATTGTTGTCAACTAGGGTTAAGTGTGCAAGAGAGTAAAGTCATATGGAAGGGCAGTAAAGTCACATGGAAGGGCAAGAAAGTAAATCTGCCGCGTAAGGGCAAGAACGTAAATCCGCCTTGTAAGCCCTATTAGGGTTTTATGGAAGAGAGTATATAAAGGCCTTGGAAGACAAAACTAGGGTAGAGGGCCAACACAATTGAATAAACAGCAACCCTACAGCAACCGGCCAAAAGGAAGAGAGAGCAGAACGGCAAGAGATCAGAAACAACACCACCAGGAGAGCAAACCAGAAACGTCACCACCGGGAGAGCAAACCAGAACGTGCAACCTCCTGCAAGCAAACCAGAAACACGTCCTGCAAGCAAACCAGAAACACGTCCTGCAAGCAAACCAGAAACACATCCTGCAGGCAAACCAGAAACGCCTCCTGCAAGCAAACCAGAAACACATCCTGCAACCAAACCAGAAACGCACAACCAGCAAGAGGAGAAATAAGAAACAGACCACCCGGAAGAGAAGACAGCAGACCTGGTATCCGTGAGACCACCCGGAAGAGAAGACAGCAGACTAGAAGCGTGAGGCAGGCCGAGAGACGTGAACCAGAAAAACCAGTAGTGTGAGGCAGGCCAAGAGACGTGAAACAGCAGACCAGGAGTGTGAGACCAGAACGTGCAACGGCGTGACTGATCAGAAGCATGGGGCAGGCTGTGAGACGTGAAACGGCAGACCAGAAGCTTGAGTGCAAGCTGTCAAACCGTGAGACGGTGAAAGCAGGAGCTGTGTGAGACAACCTAGAGAAGGAATTTGGCGAAGCATCAGAAAGAACTCAACGTATTTCTAGATTTCTTCAAGAGAGGTTAGAGAGCGTTGCGGTGAACTTCTAAGCGGCAGTGGAGCAGCCTTTCAATTCAACAGAGGCAAGACAAGCTAGAAGAAGAGTAGACACAGTAAGTGACACTCTTTGTATTGTACTTGCTTAGTAATTGCAATAGTGAAAGGAGCAGAAGATTAAGACATCCATTGTAACTATAATTCTCAAGTATAGTGGATAGTCTCGGTAAGGGAGAGTCCCTACCACCGTGGATGTACGTCACGTTGACGGAACCACGTAAATCTCGTGTGTCCTTAATTTGCTTTATGTTCTGTGTTTTGAATTGAGTTGTGAACGCAGCTAAAGTATCAGCCAACCCATAACCTAACGAAGACCTAAACAAGAACATCCGAATTGTCTATTAGGCAAGGTGTCTGAAAGGTGACTTTGGGGACTATTGTGATTAGTAGGTAGCAATAGATCTACCTTAGTCGAATCTGAGAAAGAGTTCGCTTTTAAGAAGAGATTGAAGTTGTTCACTTTCCTGCGAATTGTGAATTGTGGTGATACTGATTCACCCCCCCTCTCAGTATCACAAACTAGTAGATCCTAGGGTGAAGTTGGGAACTTCAATTGGTATCAGAGCACAGGTTCACCAGGATAAAGCTTAACAGCTTGGTGTACTAGTTTGAAGAGCTCCAGAAGTTTTAACTTGTTTAGCATACTGAGAAATGGACGCCGGTACCAACACCAGCACTACTTACAGCAAGAAGGTTCCAATCTTCAACGGAACCAACTACCATATGTGGAGAGCGAGAATGCAGGTGGTATTTGCAACCATGGGCATGAACGTGGTGAAATCTGTACAGGAGGGTTTTGAGCCTCCAGAAGAAGGTAAAGATCCAACCCCAGAGGAATTAAGACAGTTTGAGATAAATGGGAAGGCCTCAAATGTCATCATTTCAGCATTGACAGATGCTGAATATGCTAAAGTTATGGACTGCAAATCTGCCAAGGAGATATGGGACAGATTGCAGAAAGTCTATGAAGGTGATGGCAGAATGAAGGAGGCCAAGCTTCAAGTTTTCAAGGAGAGATATGAATCTCTCAGAATGCAGAAAAATGATACAGTCCAAGAGTTCTTCACCAGGGTTATTGATGCTGTAAACGATCTTAGAAGTCATGGGAAGAACAAGAAGGACTCATCTATTGTGAAGAAAATTCTGAGAATTCTGCCTGAGAGGTTTGCCTCAAAGGTGGCAGCCATAGAGGAGAGTAGAGATCTCAATTCCATGTCTCTGCATGATCTCCAATGCAATCTCATTGCATATGAGATGAGAATAAAGTCAACTGAGAGCTCCTCAACGTCAAAGGTATCAAAGGAGGCAGCTTTCAAAGCTATGAAACACTTGAAGATAAAAGAAGAGGAAGAATCATCCAGCGAGGATGATGATGATGATGAGGAAGAAAGTGAAGGTGAAGTGTTGGCATACTTCACAAGGAAATTCAAAAGGGGGTCTAAGAAGGGAAAAGGACAGTTGTCCTTGAGATGTTATCGTTGTGGACAGACTGGACACTTTGCTTCTCAGTGCAAAGTGAAACTTGATGATGAAGATGAGGATGGTGATGATGAGCAGAATTCAAAATGGAGAAGACCATCATTCAAGTCAAGGAAGTCCAGCAAGAAGACTGCTAGCCCACAGAAGAAGAAGAGAGGCTCATTCAAGAGTTATGTGAGCCAGACAAAAGAAGCCGATGAGGAGGAAGATGTAGACTCATCAGATGAGCATGCCTTTATGGCATCAACTCAAGGTGGTAGTTCAACCTCTGAAGAGGAAGAGGAGGTTGATGAAGAAGAACCAGATTTTGAAGCTGAGTTGGAAGCAGCTTCAAAGGAGATAATCAGAAGGGGCAGAACCATAAGAAGGTTAGAGGCCCACATAAAACAAGTTGAAGCAAAGTCTGAGGAAGCTGAAAGTCAAAAGGATGAAATAAGGGCTGAACATATTGACTTGAAGAGAAGATTTGAAGAACATATCAAAATATGTGAAGACCTTACTATGGAGCTTGGCTCAAGGACTTCAACAATTGAAGAAATGGAGATAGAGTTGCTGAGACTTCAGCAACAACTCAAAAGGAGTGAAGAGAACGTGCAGAAGCTTGAAATGATAGGAGAAACAAGTTCTGCAAGAGAAAAGAAGAATGAAGAGAAAGTGCAGCAATCTGAGGCTGCATTGCCTAAAGATAATAAGAATGTGCCACAGAAGTTGAAAGAGAAGGTTGTGACTCAGGAGAAGATAGCTGAGAATAAAGAGGATTTGAAGAAGCAACCTAGGGTGGCAAACAAAAATGAAGAAAAGAAGATCAGCCAGCAAAGGGCTATGGCTGAACAGAAGAAGGAGAAAAAGGTAGCTGAAATGAAAGCCACACAAGCAAAGAAGCCAGCCACGTTGCCTACACAGCAAGTAATGAACAAAAGAAAACAAGCTGTGATTAGACCCAAGAAGAGGCAGTTTCAAGGTCACTGTCTTTATTGTGGAGTTTGGGGTCATAAGGCAAGTAACTGCTGGTGGAGAAGGCCAGTATATGTCTCCAACTTGAGAAGATATGATGCTGTATACAGGGGGAGACAATACAAAATTCAGAGGAGAACACCTGTCGTGAGTTCTTGCACATACTGTAAAAAGCAAGGACACACTGACAAGGATTGTTGGTGGAAGCCCAAACCAGTGGTTTCAAAGAACAAGTTTGCTATATTGGGAGACTTGGAACAGTGTGAAAGGTGTGGGCAGGATGACCATAATGCCAAGAGATGCATGACACTTCTCCCTGAGCAAGAGAAGGCACTCAATGGCATAGTGAAAACAAGCGGTGTAGTCAAAGCTGAGAAAAAGGAGAAAGCTATCTTCCAGCCAATTCAAAAGAAGGAATATAAAGCTAAAAGGGAGGTGGCTAATATAGCTGAAATTGCACTCAAAGCTGACTACAAGGATAAGCAGTGGATCCTTGACAGTGGATGCACTTCACACATGACGGGAGACAAGAGTAAATTGTCAAAGCTAAACAAGTCAAGAGAAGGCAGAGTCAAGTTTGGCAATGATGATTCACTCAACATCAGTGGTCAAGGGTCAGTAAATATTGGAAAAGGAAAGCTGAAAGATGTTCTGCATGTTGAAGGACTCAGATATAATCTAGCATCTGTCAGCCAACTATGCAATGAAGACCATAAAGTGATATTCACAAAAACAGGTTGCCAAGTAAAGAGTAAAGAAGGCAATACTGTTGCAGCTGGGAAAAGAACAGCTGGAAATTTATATGTAATTGATGAGGACAAGACAAACAGCTGTTTACTTACAAAAGAAGAAGAAAATCAACTCTGGCATCGGAGGCTGGGACACTTAACACAGAAGAATATGAGGAAGCTGACCACTACTCATGCAATCAGAGACATTCCAGACCTTAAGAGAGAGAGGGAGTATGTTTGCTCAGCATGCTCTAAAGGAAAACAGGTCAGAAAGCAGTATAAGACCAAAGAGGTCAGTTCTAAAGCAGTGCTTGACATTGTGCATACTGATTTGTGTGGGCCGATGAGAACAAAAGGGTTGAATGGTGAGAGGTACTTCATCTTGTTTGTTGATGATTATTCTAGAAGGACCTGCATCATGCACCTCACACATAAGTCAGAAGTTTTGAAATGCTTCAAGAGATACAGAAGATTGGCTGAAAATGAGAGTGGAAAGAAGATCAAAGTATTGAGGTCAGATCAAGGCACTGAATTCACAAATGGAGCTTTTGAAGATTACCTTGAGAAGCATGGAATTCACCATCAGATGGCAGCAGCAAGAACTCCTCAACAAAACGGGGTGGTAGAGAGGAAAAATAGAGCTGTGGTTGAAATGGCAAGAACTCTACTGCTGGAATCCAAGCTTCACACAAGATTTTGGACAGAAGCAACATTTACAGCCGTGCACCTATTGAACAGAGTTTCACTAAGGCCCAATACTGATAAGACTCCATATGAGCTATGGAGTGGGAAGAAGACAACAGCCAAGTATCTTAGAATCTTTGGCAGCCCATGTTTTGTGAAGAACAAGGAGCAAAACTTGGGAAAATTCCATGCTAGGTCAGATGAAGGCATCTTTGTGGGATACTCAGCAAAGACAAAAGGTTACAGAGTTTTTCTACATAAACTGGGAAAAGTGGTCACTTCCAGTGATGTGAGAATAGATGAAAACTGGAAAACAACGCATAATGGAGAAGCTGAGGATAGTGAAGAAGATGACTTCAAGATAGATGAAGAATCTGACCAACATGAAGAAGTGGGAAAAGAAGTAAGTTCAGACTCAGAGAAGAGTGAGTCTGAAGATGAAGAAGGAGATTCTCTTGCAACTAAGACTGTGCAAGAAAGAAAGACAAAGAAGACATGGACCAGTGCTCATCAAGGAAATCAGATAATAGGTGACCCATCAGCAGGAGTTACAACAAGAAGAAGAATTGTGGGAGCTACTGCTTTACTCTCACAAGTTGAACCTAAATCTGTTGAAGAGGCTGCACAAGACAAAGCATGGATCAAAGCTATCAATGAGGAGCTAGATCAAATCGAGAAGAATGAAACATGGGAGCTAGTTCCAAGACCCACTAACAAGAATGTCATAGGAACAAAATGGGTGTTTAAAAATAAACACAATGAGGATGGCAAGGTGGTGAGGAACAAGGCTAGGCTGGTTTGCAAAGGCTACACTCAGATAGAAGGAGTAGATGTTGATGAAACTTTTGCACCAGTAGCAAGGTTGGAAACTATCAGAATGTTCTTAGCTTTGGCAGCACATAAGAGGTATAAAGTTTACCAGATGGATGTGAAATCAGCCTTTTTGAATGGGCTCCTAAAAGAAGAAGTGTATATTGAACAACCCGATGGAGTACAAATCAGTGAGGATGAGACACACGTGTGCAAGCTGAAGAAAGCCTTGTATGGCCTTAAACAAGCCCCAAGAGCATGGTATAGCAGGCTGGACGCGTATTTGAGAAGGTTGAACTTCAAAAGAGGAACAGTTGATAATAACCTATATGTGTTCAACTCAGAGAAAGGCCAACTGATAACCATAGTATATGTAGATGACATCATCTTTGGAGGGGATCACTCTGCGCTATGCCAAGAATTTTCACAGAAGATGAGTGAGGAATTTGAGATGTCATTGATTGGAGAAATGACTTACTTTCTTGGATTACAAATAAAACAATGTGAAGAAGGTATTTTTATTTCTCAGACAAAATATGCCAAAGAGATGCTGAAAAAGTTTGGCATGGAGGATAGCAGACCTGTCAGTACCCCTATGACAGTGGGCTGCAAGTTAACAAAAGATCAGGAAGGAAGGAGTACAAGCCCTACAGAATACAGGAAGATGATAGGGAGCCTTCTGTACCTTACAGCATCAAGGCCTGATCTCATGCAAGCTGTGTGCATCGCCAGCAGATTCCAAGCTGATCCTAAGGAATCTCATGTGTTGGCAGTGAAAAGAATCCTAAGATACCTCAAGGGGACACTGGAAATGGGCTTGTGGTATCCTGCCATGGATTCTGTAAAACTACGAGCATACACTGATGCAGACTGGGCAGGAAGCACAGATGATAGAAAATCAACCAGTGGCTGCAGCTTCTACTTGGGTTCAAAGTGTGTTGCATGGCTAAGTAGAAAGCAAAACAGTGTTGCTTTGAGCACAGCGGAGGCTGAGTATATGGCTGCTTGTGCAGCATGTACTCAGGTGATATGGATGCAAAGACAATTGGCCGATTTGGGTGTTGAAGTGAAGTTACCAGTGAGTGTACTTTGTGATAATCAAAGTGCAATTGATCTTAGCAAGAATCCAGTTCAACATTCAAGGAGCAAGCATATTGACATCCGGTATCACTTTATCAAGGATCAAGTGGAAGAGGGCACAATTCAGTTGGAGTATGTCGGTACTAAAGATCAAATCTCAGATATTCTAACTAAACCTTTGTCCACAGAGCTGTTTGAAAAGCACAGAATGAGTCTGTCTGTGCAAATGCCTCCTCAAGCCTGAAGTTCAGGTGAATCCTCCATCTCTACTTTGCAAGTTTTTCAAATTTGTAATTGGTTGGCAAAGGGGGAGAGAAGCAACAGTGCAGGGGGAGTTGTTAAGGAAGGGGGAGTGCATATTTAGGGGGAGTTGTAATCCATCTGCTTCTGGATTGTTACTCCAAGAAGATTATGAAAGACTGCTGCATAATGGCTTTTGTTATGAATGTTGCCAACAATTACAAAGGGGGAGATTGTTGTTCCCACAGCCTTGTATGGGTTGTAATTGTTGTCAACTAGGGTTAAATGTGCAAGAGAGTAAAGTCATATGGAAGGGCAGTAAAGTCACATGGAAGGGCAAGAAAGTAAATCTGCCGCGTAAGGGCAAGAACGTAAATCCGCCATGTAAGCCCTATTAGGGTTTTATGGAAGAGAGTATATAAAGGCCTTGGAAGACAAAACTAGGGCAGAGGGCCAACACAATTGAATAAACAGCAACCCTACAGCAACCGGCCAAAAGGAAGAGAGAGCAGAATGGCAAGAGATCAGAAACAACACCACCAGGAGAGCAAACCAGAAACGTCACCACCGGGAGAGCAAACCAGAATGTGCAACCTCCTGCAAGCAAACCAGAAACACGTCCTGCAAGCAAACCAGAAACACGTCCTGCAAGCAAACCAGAAACACGTCCTGCAAGCAAACCAGAAACACATCCTGCAGGCAAACCAGAAACGCCTCCTGCAAGCAAACCAGAAACACATCCTGCAACCAAACCAGAAATGCACAACCAGCAAGAGGAGAAATAAGAAACAGACCACCCGGAAGAGAAGACAGCAGACCTGGTATCCGTGAGACCACCCGGAAGAGAAGACAGCAGACCTGGTATCCGTGAGACCACCCGGAAGAGAAGACAGCAGACTAGAAGTGTGAGGCAGGGCAAGAGACGTGAACCAGAAAAACCAGTAGTGTAAGGCAGGCCAAGAGACGTGAAACAGCAGACCAGGAGCGTGAGACCAGAACGTGCAATGGCGTGACTGATCAGAAGCGTGGGGCAGGCCGTGAGACGTGAAACGGCAGACCAGAAGCTTGAGTGCAAGCTGTGAAACCTTGAGACGGTGAAAGCAGGAGCTGTGTGAGACAACCTAGAGAAGGAATTTGGCGAAGCATCGGAAAGAACTCAACGTATTTCTAGATTTCTTCAAGAGAGGTTAGAGAGCGTTGCGGTGAACTTCTAAGCAGCAGTGGAGCAGCCTTTCAATTCAACAGAGGCAAGACAAGCTAGACGAAGGGTAGACACAGTAAGTGACACTCTTTGTATTGTACTTGCTTAGTAATTGCAATAGTGAAAGGAGCAGAAGATTAAGACATCCATTGTAACTATAATTCTCAAGTATAGTGGATAGTCTCGGTAAGGGAGAGTCCCTACCACCGTGGATGTACGTCACGTTGACGGAACCACGTAAATCTCGTGTGTCCTTAATTTGCTTTACGTTCTGTGTTTTGAATTGAGTTGTGAACGCAGCTAAAGTATCAGCCAACCCATAACCTAACGAAAACCTAAACAAGAACATCCGAATTGTCTATTAGGCAAGGTGTCTGAAAGGTGACTTTGGGGACTATTGTGATTAGTAGGTAGCAATAGATCTACCTTAGTCGAATCTGAGAAAGAGTTCGCTTTTAAGAAGAGATTGAAGTTGTTCACTTTCCTGCGAATTGTGAATTGTGGTGATACTGATTCACCCCCCCTCTCAGTATCACAAACTAGTAGATCCTAGGGTGAAGTTGGGAACTTCAATGTTTGTACACAAAAATAACATAAATCATTTCAAATTGGATTGTGGCCAAGGAGACAATAAAAAAAATTACAAAATTTAAATTCAAATAATTATAGACAATGCATTTATCGCTAGAAAACTTTAAAATCCTAAAAATTGAAAAAATGGAATGTTTTCAATTTTAAATTTATTATTAATGTCATTGCATTTTGAGAGGTGAGAAAAACATAATATTTGAATATGTTAATTAAATAAAAAAAGAAGTAATGGAGTCAATTGTATAAAATACACTTTAGTGGTTGAATATTATAAATAGCAATCCCAAGCGTCAATGTTGGGTCAAACATATATCTGTGAAGGGGAGTGGAAAAGCTTCTTATTTGAGTGCTTTGCACCTGCTTTTGCTTAAGTATTATGTTTGTACACAAAAATAACACAAATCATTTCAAATTGCATTATGGCCAAGAAGACAATAAAAAAAATTACAAAATTTAAATTTAACTGATTTTTGACAATGCATTTATCCCTAGAAAACTTTAAAATTCTAAAAATTGAAAAAAGGGAATGTTTTGAATTTTTAATTTATTATTAATGTCATTGCATTTTGACAGGTGAGAAAAACATTCTATTTGAATATCTTAATTGAAGAAAATATAAGTAATGGGGTCAATTGTACAAAATACACTTTAATGGATTAATATAATAAATAGTAATGCCAAGCATGAATTGTGGGTCAAGCATATATCTCTAGAGAGGTGTGGAAAAACTTCTTGTTAGAGTCCTTTGCACTTGTTTTTGCTTAAGTAATATGTTTGTTCGCAAAAATAGCACAAATCATTTCAAATTGGATTGTGGCCAAGGAGACAATGAAAAAAATTTCAAAATTTAAATTCAACTAATTATTAATAATGCATTTATCCATAGAAAACTTTAAATTTCTAGAAACTGTAAAAATGGAATGTTTTGAATTTCAAATTTATTATTAATGCCTATGCATTTTGTGAGGTGAGGAAACCATAATATTTGAATATCTTAATTGAAGAAAAATATAAGTAATGGAGTCAATTGTGTAAAATACACTTTAGTGGATTAGTATAATAACTAGTAATCCCAAGCGTCAAATGTTGGGCTAAGCATATACATCTAGAGGGGAGTCAAAAAACTTCTTATTAGAGTTCTTTTCACTTGGTTTTGCTTAAGTATTATGTTTGTACACAAAAATAACACAAATCATTTCAAAATGCATTTTGGCCAAGGAGACAATAAAAAAAATTCCAAAATCTTAATTCAACTGACTATTAGCAATGCATTTTTCCCTAGAAGTCTTTAAAATTATAAAAATTTTAAAAATGCAATGTTTTCATTTTTTTAATATATTGTTAATGCAATTGCACTTTGAGTGGCGAGAAAAACCTGATATTTGAATATGTTAATTGAACAAAAATATGAGTAATAGAGTCAATTGTATAAAATACACTTTAGTGGATGAATATTATAAATAGCAATCCCAACTGTCAATGTTGGGTCAAGCATATACATCTAGAGGGGAGTGGGAAAACTTCTTATTAGAGTCCTTTGCACGTGGCTTTGCTTAAGTATTATGTTTATGCAGAAAAATAACAAAAATCATTTGAAATTGTATTGTGGCCACGGAGACAATAAAAAAATTACAAAATTTAAATTCAACTGATTATTGACACTATATTTATCCCTAGAAAAGTTTAAAATCCTAGAAATTGAATAAAAGGAATGTTTTGAATTTCAAATTTATTATTAATGCCATTGCATTTTGAGAGGTGAGAAAAACATAATATTTGAATATCTTAATTGAAGAAAAATATAAGTAATGGAATCAATTGTATAAAATACACTTTAGTGGATAAATATTATAAATAGCTATCACAAGCATCAATGTTAGGTCAAGCATATATCTCTAAAAGGGAGTGGTAGAACTTCTTGTTAAAGTCCTCTGCACTTGCTTTTGCTTCAGTAATATGTTTGTACACAAAAATAGCACAAATCATTTCAAATTGCATTGTGGCCAAGGAGATAATTAAAAGAATTACAAATTTTAAGTTCAACTTATTATTATTGACAATGCATTTTTCCCTAGAAGTCTTTAAAATTATAAAAATTTTAAAAATGCAATGTTTTCATTTTTTAATATATTGTTAATGCAATTGCACTTTGAGTGGTGAGAAAAACCTGATATTTGAATATGTTAATTGAACAAAAATATGAGTAATAGAGTCAATTATATAAAATACACTTTAATGGATGAATATTATAAATAGCAATCCCAAGTATTAATGTTGGGTCAAGCATATACATCTAGAAGGGAGTGGGAAAACTTCTTATTAGAGTCCTTTGCACTTGGCTTTGCTTAAGTATTATGTTTGTGCACAAAAATAACAAAAATCAATATAAACTGCATTGTGCCATTGAGACAAGAAAAAAAATTACAAAATTTAAATTCAACTGATTATTGACAATGCATTTATCTCCATAAATGTTTTAAATCCTAGAAATTGAGAAAATGAAATGTTTTGAAATTTAAATTTATTATTAATGCCATTGCATTTTGAGAGGCGAGAAAAACATAAAATTTGAAAATTTTAACTGAAGAAAAATATAAGTAATGTAGTCAATTGTATAAAACACATTTTAGTGGATGAATATTATAAATTGCAATCCCAACCATCAATGTTGGGTCAAGCATATATCTCTGGAGGGGAGTGGGAGAACTTCTTGTTAAAGTCCTTTGCACTTGCTTTTGCTTTAGTAATATGTTTGTATACAAAAATAGCACAAATCATTTCAAATTGCTTTGTGGCCAAGGAGACAATTAAAATAATTACAAATTTTAAATTCAACTGATCATTAATAATGCATTTTTCCCTAGAAGTCTTTAAAATTATAAAAATTTTAAAAATGAAATGTTTTCATTTTTTTAATATATTGTTTGAAGTTCCCAACTTCACCCTAAGATCTACTAGTTTATGATACTGAGAGGGGGGTGAATCAGTATCACCACAATTCGCAATTCACAGGAAAGTGAACAACTTCAATCTCTTCTTAAAAGCGAACTCTTTCTCAGATTCGACTAAGGTAGATCTATTGCTACCTACTAATCACAATAGTCCCCAAAGTCACCTTTCAGACACCTTGCCTAATAGACAATTCGGATGTTCTTGTTTAGGTCTTCGTTAGGTTATGGGTTGGCTGATACTTTAGCTGCGTTCACAACTCAATTCAAAACACAGAACGTAAAGCAAATTAAGGACACACGAGATTTACGTGGTTCCGTCAACGTGACGTACATCCACGGTGGTAGGGACTCTCCCTTACCGAGACTATCCACTATACTTGAGAATTCTAGTTACAATGGATGTCTTAATCTTCTGCTTTTTCACTATTACAATTACTAAGCAAGTACAATACAAAGAGTGTCACTTACTATGTCTACCCTTCTTCTAGCTTGTCTTGCCTCTGTTGAATTAAAAGGCTGCTCCACTGCCGCTTAGAAGTTCACAGCAACGCTCTCTAACCTCTCTTGAAGAAATCTGGAGATACGTTGAGTTCTTTCCGATGCTTCGCCAAATTCCTTCTCTAGGTTGTCTCACACAGCTCCTGCTTTCACCGTCTCACGGTTTCACAGCTTGTACTCAAGCTTCTGGTCTGCCGTTTCACGTCTCACGGCCTGCCCCACGCTTCTGATCAGTCACGCTGTTGCACGTTCTGGTCTCACGCTTCTGGTCTGCCGTTTCACGTCTCTTGGCCTGCCTCACGCTACTGATTTTTCTGGTTCACGTCTTTCGGCCTGCCTCACGCTTCTGGTCTACTGTCTTCTCTTCCGGGTGGTCTCACGGATACCAGGTTTGCTGTCTTCTATTTCATGGCCTTGTCACCCGTTTCAGATCTCACAGCCTGATCGCCAGTTTCTGGTCACCCGTTTCTGGTCTCCTGTTTCTGGTCAGTCGTGCCGTCGCACGTTCTGGTTTGCTCTCCCTGTGGTGACGTTTCTGGTTTGCTTGCAGGAGGCGTTTCTGGTTTGCTTGCAGGACGTGTTTCTGGTTTGCTTGCAGGAGGCGTTTCTGGTTTGCTTGCAGGAGGCGTTTCTGGTTTGCTTGCAGGACGTGTTTCTGGTTTGCTTTCCCGGTGGTGACGTTTCTGGTTTGCTCTCCCGGTGGTGTCGTTTCTGATCTCTTGCCGTTCTGCTCTCTCTTCCTTTTGGCCGGTTGTTGTAAGGTTGCTGTTTATTCAATTGTGTTGGCCCTCTGCCCTAGTTTTGTCTTCCAAGGCCTTTAATACTCTCTTCCATGAAACCCTAATAGGGCTTACATGGTGGATTTACGTTCTTGCCCTTACGCGGCGGATTTACTTTCTTGCCCTTCCATGTGACTTTACTCTCTTGCACACTTAACCCTAGTTGACAACAATTACAACCCATAAAAGGCTGTGGGAACAAGAATCTCCCCCTTTGTAATTGTTGGCAACACTCATAACAAAAGTCATTATGCAGCAGTCTTTCATAATCTTCTTAGAGTAATAATCTAGAAGCAGATGGATTACAACTCCCCCTAGATATGCACTCCCCCTTCCTTAACAGCTCCCCCTGCACTATTGCTTCTCTCCCCCTTTGCCAACCAATTACAAATTTGAAAAACCTGCAAAGTAGAGATGGAGAATTCACCTGAACTTCAGGCTTGAGGAGGCATTCGCACAGACAGATTCATTCTGTGCTTTTCAAACAGCTTTGTGGACAGAGATTTAGTTATATCTTGTGTAGCCTCTTCAACAGATTTAGGTTCAACTTGTGAGAGTAAAGTAGTAGCTCTCACAATTCTTCTTCTTGTTGTAACTCCTGATGATGGGTCACCTATGATCTGATTTTCTTGATGAGCACTGGTCCACGTTTTCTTTGGCTTTCTTTCTTGCACAATCTTAGTTGCAAGCGGATCTCTTTCTTCATCAATTACATACAAATTTCCAGCTGCTCTCTTCCTGGCTACAACAGTATTGCCTTCTTTACTCTTTACTTGGCAACTTGTTTTTGTGAATATTACCTTATGGTCTTCATTGCATAGTTTACTAACAGATGCTAGATTATATTTGAGTCCTTCAACGTGCAGAACATCTTTCAGCTTTCCTCTTCCGATGTTTACTGACCCCTGACCATTGATGTTAAGTGAATCATCATTGCCAAACTTGACTCTGCCTTCTCTTGACTTGTTTAGTTTTGACAATTTACTCTTGTCTCCCGTCATATGTGAAGTGCATCCACTGTCAAGGATCCACTGCTTATCCTTGTAGTCAGCTTTGAGTGCAATTTCAACTATATTAGTTACCTCCCTTTTAGCTTTATATTCCTTCTTTTGAATTGGCTGGAAGATAGCTTTCTCCTTTTTCTCAGCTTTGACTACACCGCTTGTTTTCACTGTGCCATTGAGTGCCTTCTCTTGCTCAGGGAGAAGTGTCATGCATCTCTTGGCATTATGGCCATCCTGCCCACACCTTTCACACTGTTCCAAGTCTCCCAATATAGCAAACTTGTTCTTTGAAACCACTGGTTTGGGCTTCCACCAACAATCCTTGTCAGTGTGTCCTTGCTTTTTACAGTATGTGCAAGAACTCACGACAGGTGTTCTCCTCTGAATTTTGTATTGTCTCCCCCTGTATGCAGCATCATATCTTCTCAAGTTGGAGACATATACTGGCCTTCTCCACCAGCAGTTACTTGCCTTATGACCCCAAACTCCACAATAAAGACAGTGACCTTGAAACTGCCTCATCTTGGGTCTAATCACAGCTTGTTTTCTTTTGTTCATTACTTGCTGTGTAGGCAACGTGGCTGGCTTCTTTGCTTGTGTGGCTTTCATTTTAGCCACCTTTTTCTCCTTCTTCTGTTCAGCTGTAGCCCTTTGCTGGTTGACCTTCTTTTCTTCATTTTTGTTTGCCACCCTAGGTTGCTTCTTCAAATCCTCTTTATTCTCAGCTATCTTCTCCTGAGTCACAACCTTCTCTTTCAACTTCTGTGGCACATTCTTATTATCTTTAGGCAATGCAGCCTCAGATTGCTGTACTTTCTCTTCATTCTTCTTTTCTCTTGCAGAACTTGTTTCTCCTATCATTTCAAGCTTCTGCACGTTCTCTTTACTCCTTTTGAGTTGTTGCTGAAGTCTCAGCAACTCTATCTCCATTTCTTCAATTGTTGAAGTCCTTGAGCCAAGCTCCATAGTAAGGTCTTCACATATTTTGATCTGTTCTTCAAATCTTCTCTTCAAGCCAATATGTTCAGCCCTTATTTCATCCTTTTGACTTTCAGCTTCCTCAGAATTTGCTTCAACTTGTTTTATATGGGCCTCCAACCTTCTTATGGTTCTGCCCCTTCTGATTATCTCCTTTGAAGCTGCTTCCAACTCAGCTTCAAGATCTGGTTCTTCTTCATCAACCACCTCTTCCTCTTCAAAGGTTGAACTACCACCTTGAGCTGATGCCATAAAGGCATGCTCATCTGATGAGTCTACATCTTCCTCCTCATCGGCTTCTTTTGTCTGGCTCACATAACTCTTGAATGAGCCTCTCTTCTTCTTCTGTGGGCTAGCAGTCTTCTTGCTGGACTTCCTTGACTTGAAAGATGGTCTTCTCCATTTTGAATTCTGCTCATCATCACCATCTTCATCTTCATCATCAAGTTTCACTTTGCACTGAGAAGCAAAGTGTCCAGTCTGTCCACAACGATAACATCTCAAGGACAACTGTCCTTTTCCTTTCTTAGACCCCCTTTTGAATTTCCTTGTGAAGTATGCCAACACTTCACCTTCACTTTCTTCCTCATCATCATCATCATCATCCTCACTGGATGATTCTTCCTCTTCTTTTATCTTCAAGTGTTTCATAGCTTTGAAAGCTGCCTCCTTTGATACCTTTGATGTTGAGGAGCTCTCAGTTGACTTTATTCTCATCTCATATGCAATGAGATTGCACTGCAGATCATGCAGAGACATAGAATTGAGATCTCTACTCTCCTCTATGGCTGCCACCTTTGAGGCAAACCTCTCAGGCAGAATTCTCAGAATTTTCTTCACAATAGATGAGTCCTTCTTGTTCTTCCCATGACTTCTAAGATTGTTTACAGCATCAATAACCCTGGTGAAGAACTCTTGGACTGTCTCATTTTTCTGCATTCTGAGAGATTCATATCTCTCCTTGAAAACTTGAAGCTTGGCCTCCTTCATTCTGCCATCACCTTCATAGACTTTCTGCAATCTGTCCCATATCTCCTTGGCAGATTTGCAGTCCATAACTTTAGCATATTCAGCATCTGTCAATGCTGAAATGATGACATTTGAGGCCTTCCCATTTATCTCAAACTGTATTAATTCCTCTGAGGTTGGATCTTTACCTTCTTCTGGAGGCTCAAAACCCTCCTGTACAGATTTCACCACGTTCATGCCCATGGTTGCAAATACCACCTGCATTCTCGCTCTCCACATATGGTAGTTGGTTCCGTTGAAGATTGGAACCTTCTTGCCTGTAAGTAATGCTGGTGCTGGTACCCGCGTCCATTTCTCAGTATGCTGAACAAGTTAAAACTTCTGGAGCTCTTCAAACTAGTACACCAAGCTGTTAAGCTTTATCCTAGTGAACCTGTGCTCTGATACCAATTGAAGTTCCCAACTTCACCCTAGGATCTACTAGTTTGTGATACTGAGAGGGGGGGTGAATCAGTATCACCACAATTCGCAATTCCCAGGAAAGTGAACAACTTCAATCTCTTCTTAAAAGCGAACTCTTTCTCAGATTCGACTAAGGTAGATCTATTGCTACCTACTAATCACAATAGTCCCCAAAGTCACCTTTCAGACACCTTGCCTAATAGACAATTCGGATGTTCTTGTTTAGGTCTTCGTTAGGTTATGGGTTGGCTGATACTTTAGCTGCGTTCACAACTCAATTCAAAACACAGAACGTAAAGCAAATTAAGGACACACGAGATTTACGTGGTTCCGTCAACGTGACGTACATCCACGGTGGTAGGGACTCTCCCTTACCGAGACTATCCACTATACTTGAGAATTCTAGTTACAATGGATGTCTTAATCTTCTGCTCCTTTCACTATTGCAATTACTAAGCAAGTACAATACAAAGAGTGTCACTTACTGTGTCTACCCTTCTTCTAGCTTGTCTTGCCTCTGTTGAATTAAAAGGCTGCTCCACTGCCGCTTAGAAGTTCACGGCAACGCTCTCTAACCTCTCTTGAAGAAATCTGGAGATACGTTGAGTTCTTTCCAATGCTTTGCCAAATTCCTTCTCTAGGTTGTCTCACACAGCTCCTGCTTTCACCGTCTCACAGTTTCACAGCTTGCACTCAAGCTTCTGGTCTGCCGTTTCACGTCTCACGGCCTGCCCCACGCTTCTGATCAGTCACGCTGTTGCACGTTCTGGTCTCACACTTCTAGTCTGCCGTTTCACGTCTCTTGGCCTGCCTCACGCTACTGATTTTTCTGGTTCACGTCTTTCGGCCTGCCTCACGCTTCTGGTCTGCTGTCTTCTCTTCCGGGTGGTCTCACGGATACCAGGTTTGCTGTCTTCTATTTCATGGCCTTGTCACCCATTTCAGATCTCACAGCCTGATCGCCAGTTTCTGGTCACCCGTTTCTGGTCTCCTGTTTCTGGTCAGTTGCGCCGTCACACGTTCTGGTTTGCTCTCCCTGTCGTGACGTTTCTGGTTTGCTTGCAGGAGGCATTTCTGGTTTGCTTGCAGGACGTGTTTCTGGTTTGCTTGCAGGACGTGTTTCTGGTTTGCTTTCCCGGTGGTGACGTTTCTGGTTTGCTCTCCCGGTGGTGTCGTTTCTGATCTCTTGCCGTTCTGCTCTCTCTTCCTTTTGGCCGGTTGTTGTAAGGTAGCTGTTTATTCAATTGTGTTGGCCCTCTGCCCTAGTTTTGTCTTCCAAGGCCTTTATATACTCTCTTCCATGAAACCCTAATAGGGCTTACATGGTGGATTTACGTTCTTGCCCTTACGCGGCGGATTTACTTTCTTGCCCTTCCATGTGACTTTACTCTCTTGCACACTTAACCCTAGTTGACAACAATTACAACCCATAAAAGGCTGTGGGAACAAGATTGTTAATGCAATTGCACTTTGAGTGGCGAGAAAAACCTGATATTTGAATATGTTAATTGAACAAAAATACGAGTAATGGAGTCAATTGTATAGAATACACTTTAGTGGATGAATATTATAAATAGCAATCTCAAGTGTCAATGTTGGGTCAAGCATATACATCTAGAGGGGAGTGGGAAACTTCTTATTAGAGTCCTTTGCACTTGGCTTTGCTTAAGTATTATGTTTGTGTAGAAAAATAACAAAAATCATTTGAAATTGCATTGTGGCCACGGAGACAATAAAAAAAAATTACAAAATTTAAATTCAACTGATTATTGACACTACATTTATCCCTAGAAAAGTTTAAAATCCTAGAAATTGAATAAAAGGAATGTTTTGAATTTCAAATTTATTATTAATGCCATTGCATTTTGAGAGGTGAGAAAAACATAATATTTGAATATCTTAATTGAAGAAAAATATAAGTAATGGAATCAATTGTATAAAATACACTTTAGTGGATAAATATTATAAATAGTTATCGCAAGCATCAATGTTTGGTCAAGCATATATCTCTAAAGGGGAGTGGGAGAACTTCTTGTTAGAGTCCTTTGCACTTGCTTTTGCTTCAGTAATATGTTTGTACACAAAAATAGCACAAATCATTTTAAATTGCATTGTGGCCAAGGAGACAATTAAAAAATTACAAAATTATAAAAATTTTGAAAATGCAGTGTTTTTATTTTTTCATATATTGTTAATGCCATTCCATTTTGAATGACAACAAAAACATAATTTGAAGATGTTAATTGAATTACAATATGAGTAATGGAGTGAATTGTATAAAATACAATTTAATGCATGAATATAATAAATATTAATCTCAAGTGTCAATGTTGTGTCAAGCATATACATCTAGAGGGGAGTGCAAAACTTCTTATTGGAGTCCTTTGCACTTGCTTTTGCTTAAGTTTTATGTTTGTACAGAAAAATAACACAAATCATTTCAAATTTCATTCTGGCCAAGGAGACAATTAAGAAAATTACAAAATCTAAATTGAAGTGATTATTGATAATACATTTATCCTTATAAGATTTTAAAATCATAAAAATTGTAAAAATGCAATGTTTTCTTTTTTTTTAAATATATTGTTAATGTCATTGCATTTTGAGTGGCGAGAAAAACATAATATTTGAATATATTAATTGAACAAAAATATGAGTAACAGAGTCAACTAAATAAAATACACATTAGTAGATGAATATTATCAATAGCAATACCAAGTGTCAATGTTGGCTCAAGCATGTACATCTGGAGGGAAGTGGAAAAACTTGTTATTAGAGTCCTTTGCACTTGCTTGTGCTTAAGTATTACGTTTGTACACAAAAATTAACCCAAATCATTTCAAATTGCATTATGGCCTAGGAGACAATGAAAAAAATTACAAAATTTAAATTCAACTGATTATTGATAATGCATTTATCCCAAGAAGACTTTAAAATTGTAGAAATTAAAAAAATGGAATGTTTTGAATTTTAAATTTATTATTAATGCCATTGTATTTTGAGAGGTGTGAAAAATATAATACTTGAATATCTTAATTAAAGAAAAATATAAGTAATGGAGTCAATTGTATAAAATACATTTTAGTGGACGAATATTATAAATAACAATCCCAAGTATCAATGTTGAGTCAAGCATATATCTCTAGAAGGGAGTGGGAAAATTTCTTATTAGAGTCCTTTGCACTTGCTTTTGCTTC
This sequence comes from Bruguiera gymnorhiza, assembly GCA_020883675.1. Classification (NCBI taxonomy): domain Eukaryota; kingdom Viridiplantae; phylum Streptophyta; class Magnoliopsida; order Malpighiales; family Rhizophoraceae; genus Bruguiera; species Bruguiera gymnorhiza. Next base: position 7,372,342 of record JAIRCJ010001061.1, on the reverse strand, counting down.
AGTAATATGTTTGTACACAAAAATAGCACAAATCATTTCAAATTGCATTATGACTAAGGAGACAATTAAAAAAGTAAAAAAATTTAAATTCAACTGATTATTGACAATGCATTTATCCATAAAAATCTTTAAAGTTATAAAAATTTTTAAAATGCAATGTTTTTCTTTTTTAATATATTGTTAATGTCATTTTATTTTGAATGGGGACAAAATTATAATATTTGAATATGTTAATTGAACAAAAATACATGTAACAGACTTAATTGTATAAAATATACTTTAGTGCATGAATATTTTAAATAGGAATCCCAAGTGTCAATGTTGGGTCAAGCATATACATATAGAGAGAGGTGGAAAAAGTTCTTATTAGAGTCCTTTGCACTTGCTTTTGCTTAAGTATTATGCTTTCCACACAAAAATTAACACAAATCATTTCAAATTACATTGTGGCCAAGGAGACAATGAAAAAATTTACAAAATTTAAATTCAACTGATTATTGACAATGCATTTATCCCTAGAAAACTTGAAAATTCTAGAAATTGAAAAAATGGAATGTTTTGAATTTTAGATTTATTATTAATGCTATTGCATTTTGAGAAGTGAGAAAAACATAATATTTGAATATCTTAATAAAAGAAAAATATAAATAATGGAGTCACTTGTATAAAATACACTTTAGTGGACAAATATTATAAATAGCAATCCCAAGCATCAATGTTTGGTCAAGCATATATCTCTAGAGGGGAGTGGGAAAACTTCTTGTTACAGTCCTTTGCACTTGCTTTTGCTTAAGTAATATCTTTGTACACAAAAATAGCACAAATCATTTCAAATTGCATTGTGGCCAAGGAGACAATTAAGAAAATTACAAAATTATAAAAATTTTAAAAATGCAATGTATTCATTTTTTAATATATTATTAATGCCATTCAATTTTGAATGGCTGCAAAAACGTAATTTGAAGATATTAATTGAACAAAAATATGAGTAATGGAGTCAATTATATAAAATAGAATTTAGTGCATGAATAATATAAATAACAATCCCAAGTGTCAATGTTGGGACAAGCATATACATCTAGAGCAGAGAGGAAAAACTTCTTATTAGAGTCCTTTGCCCTTACATTTTCTTCAGTATTGTGTTTGTACAAAAAAATAACACAAATCATTTTAAATTGCATTATGGCCAAGGAGACAATAAAAAAACTTACAAAATTTAAATTTAACTCGTTATGGACAATGCATTTATCCCTACAAAACTTTAAAATTCTAAAAATTGAAAAAATGGAATGTTTTGAATTTTAAATTTATTATTAATGCCATTTCATTTTGAGAGGTAACAAGAACAAAATATTTGAATAAGTTAATTGCAGAAAAATATAAGTAATGGAGACAATTGTAAAAAATACACTTTAGTGGTTGAATATTATAAATAGCAATCCCAAGCGTCAATGTAGGGACAAGCATATATCAGTGGAAGGGAGTAAAAAACTTCTTATTAGAGTCCTTTGCACTTGCTTTTGCTTAAGTAATATGTTTGTACACAAAAATAGCTCGAATCATTTCAAATTGCATTCTGGCCAAGGAGACAATTAGAAGAATAACAAAATCTAAATTCAACTAATTAGGAACAATGCTTTCATCCCTAGAAATCTTTAAAATTATAAAAATTTTAAAAATGCAATGTTTTTGTTTTTTAATATATTGTTAATACCATTCCATTTTGAATGGCAACAAAAACATAATATGTGAATATGTTAATTGAACAAAAAAAATAAGTAACGGACTCAATTGTAGAAAATACACTTTAGTGGATGAATATTATAAATAGTAATCCCAAGTGTCAATGTTGCGCAAAGCATATACATTTAGAGGGGAGTGGAAAAACTTCTTATTAGAGTCCTTTGCACTTGGTTTTCCTTAAGTATTATGTTCGTACACAAAAATAACAAAAATCATTTCAAATTGCATTGTGACCAAGGAGACAATCAAAAAAATTGCAAAATATAAATTGAACTAGATATGGACAATGCATTTATCCCTAGAAACTTTAAAATTCTAGAAATTGAAAAAATGGAATGTTTTAACTTTTAAATTTATTATAAAAGCCGTTGCATTTTGAGAGGTGAGAAAAGTATAATATTTGAATGAGTTAATTGCAGAAAAATATAAGTAATGGAGTCAATTGTAAAAAATACACTTTAGTGGATGAATATTATAAATAGCAATTCCACGCGTCAATGTTGGGTCAAGCATATATTAGTATAAGGGAGTGGGAAAACTTCTTATTAGAGTCCTTTGCACTTACTTTTGCTTAAATAATATGTTTGTACACAAAAATATCACAAATCATTTCAAATTGCATTATGGCCAAGTAGATAATGAAAAAATAACAAAATTTAAATTCAACTGATTATTGACAATGCATTTATCCCTAAAAGTCTTTAAAATTATAAAAATTTTAAAAATGCAAAGTTTTCATTTTTCAATATATTGTTAATGTCATTCCATTTTGAATGGCGACAAAAACATAATATGTGAATATGTTAATTGAACAAAAATACAAGTAATAGACTCAATTGTAGAAAATACACTTTAATGGATAAATATTATAAATAACAATCCCAAGTGTCAATGTTGCGCGAAGCATATAGAGCTAGAGGGGAGTGGAAAAACTTCTTATTAGAGTCCTTTGCACTTACTTTTGCTTAAGTATTATGTTTGTACACAAAAAAAAAACAAAAATCATTTCAAATTGCATTGTAGCCAAGGAGACAATCAAACAAATTGTAAAATTTAAATTCAACTGATTATTGACAATGCATTTACCCCTACAAAACTTTAAAATTCTAAAAATTGAAAAATTGGAATGTTTTGAATTTTAAATTTATTAATAATGTCATTTCATTTTGAGAGGTGAGAAGAACATAATATTTGAATATGTTAATTGCAAAAGATATAAGTAATGGAGATAATTGTAAAAAATACACTTTAGTAAATGAATATTATAAATAACAATCCTAAGTGTCAATGTAGGGACAAGTATATATCAGTGGAAGGGAGTGGAAAACTTCTTATTAGAGTCCTTCACACTTGCTTTTGCTTAAGTAATATGTTTGTACACAAAAATAGCTCAAATCATTTCAAATTGCATTATGGGCAAGGAGACAATTAAAAGAATAATAAAATTTAAATTCAACTGATTATTGATAATGCTTTTATCCCTATAAGTCTTTAAAATTATAAAAATTTTAAAATGCAATGTCTTCATTTTTTAATATATTGTTAATGCCATTCCATTTTGAATGGCAACAAAAACATAATATGTGAATGTGTTAATTGAACAAAAATACAAGTAACGAACTTCATTGTAGGAAATACACTTTAGTGGATGAATATTATAAATAGCAATCCCAAGTGTCAATGTTGGGCCAAACATATACATCTAGAGGGGAGTGGAAAAACTTCATATTAAAGTCCTTTGCACTTGGTTTTTGCTTAAGTATTATGTTTGTACACAAAAATAAGAACAAATCATTTCAAATTGCATTATGGCCAAGGAGACAATCAAAAACATTGCAAAATTTAAATTCAACTAATTATTGACAATGCATTTATCCTTAGAAAACTTTAAAATTCAAAAAATTGAAACAATGGAATGTTTTAAATTTTAAATTTTTTTAATGCATTGCAATTTTGAGAGGTTAAGAAAAACATAATATTTGAATATGTTAATTCCAAAAATATAAGTAATGGAGTTAAATTGTAAAAAATACACTTTAGTGGAATGAATATTATAAATAAAATCCTAAGCGTCAGATGTTGGGTCAAGCATATTATAGTGGAAGGAGTGGGAAAACTTCTTATTAAAGTCCTTTGCGACTTGCTTTTCTTAAGTAATATGTTTGTACACAAATATAGCACAAATGATTTCAAATTGCATTGTGGCCAAGGAGACAATTAAAAGAATAACAAAATTCAAATTCAACTGATTATTGACAATACTTTTATCCCTATAAGTCTTTAAAATTATAAAATTTTAAAAATGCAATGTTTTTCATTTTTTAATATATTGTAATGGGCCATTCCATTTTGAATGGCGACAAAAACATAATATGTGAATATGTTAATTGAACAAAAATACAAGTAACGAACTTCATTGTAGAAAATACATTTTAGTGGATGAATATTATAAATCGCAATCCCAAGTGTCAATGTTGGGCGAAGCATATACATCTGGAGGGGAGTGGAAAACTTCTTATTAGAGTCCTTTGCCCTTAGTTTTGCTTAAGTATTATGTTTGTACACAAAAATAAGAACAAATCATTTCAAATTGCATTATGGCCAAGGAGACAATCAAAAACATTGCAAAATTTAAATTCAACTAATTATTGACAATGCATTTATCCCTAGAAAACTTTAAAATTCGAAAAATTGAAACAATGGAATGTTTTAAATTTTAAATTTCTTGTTAATGTCATTGCATTTTGAGAGGTAAGAAAAACATAATATTTGAATATGTTAATTCCAAA
>JAIRCJ010001061.1:7336819-7367269 GCA_020883675.1 Bruguiera gymnorhiza | reverse complement strand
GCGAGAAAACTTCTAATTAGAGTCCTTTGCACTTGGCTTTGCTTAAGTATTATCTTTGTACACAAAAATAACACAAATCATTTCAAATTGCATTGCCAGCAAGAAGACAATCAAAACAATTACAAAATTTAAATTCAACTGATTATTAACAATGCATTTACCCATAAAAGACTTTAAAATTAGAAAAATTGTAAAAATGGAATGTCTTCATTTTTTAATATATTGTTAGTGTCATTGCATTTTGAGTGCGAGAAAAATATATATTTGAATATGTTATTGAAGAAAAATACGAGTAATGGAGTCAATTGTCTAAAATACACTTTAGTGGATAAAATATAAATAGCAATCCTATAAGTTGTCAATGTTGGGTCAAGCAATACATCTAGAGGGAGTGGAGAACCTTCTTATTAGAGTCCTTTGCACTTGCTTTTACTTAAGTATTATATTGCACAAAAAAAATAGCACAAATCATTTCAAATTGCATATGGCTAAGGAGACATGAAAAATTTTACAAAATTTATATTCAACTAATATTGATATTGCATTTATCCTAGAAAACTTTATAATGTAGAATTGAAAAATGGAATGTCTTGAATTTTAAATTATTATTAATGTCATTGCATTTTGAGAGGGTGAGAAAAACTAATATTTGAATATGTACTTGAAAAAAAATATAAGTAATGGAGTCAATTGTATTAAATTACTTTAGTGGTGAATATTATAAATGCAATCTCAAGCATCAAATGTTAGGTCAACCATATACATCTAGAGCAAAGTAGAAAAACATCTTATTAGAATCCTTTGCACTTGCTTTTGCATAAGTCTATGTTTGTACCCAATAGCAAAAAATCATTTCAAATTACATCTGGCTAAGGAGACAATTAAAAAATAAAATATTTAAATCAACTAATTATTGAATATGCATTTATCCTAGAAGACTTTAAAATTATAAAAATTATAAAAATGCATTACCTTATTTTTTAATATATTGTTATGTCATTGCAATTTGAGTGATGAGAAAATATAATATTTAAATCTATAATTGAACAAAATCGTAATAAATCAATTGTATAAATTCATTTAGTGGAATAATTTAAATAGAAATCCAAGTATCAATGTTGGTCAAGCATATAATTTAGGGGCGTGGGAAACTTCTAATTAGAGTCCTTTGCACTTGGCTTTATTTAGTATTATGTTTGTACACAAAAATAACACAAATCATTTCAAATTGCATTGTGGGCAAGAAGACAATCAAATAATTACAAAATTTAAATTTAACTGATTATTGACAATGCATTTATTCCTAGTAGAGTTTAAATTAGAAAATTGGAAAATGCAATGTCTTCATTTTTTAATATATTGTTAGTGCCATTGCATTTTGAATGACGAGAAAAACATAATATTTGAATATGTTAATGAAGAAAAATACGAGTAATGGAGTCAATTGTATAAAATACACTTTAGTAGTAAATATCATAAATAGTAATCTCAAGTGTTAATGTTGGGCCAAGCATATATATCTAGAGGGAAGTGGAGAACCTTCTTATTAGAGTCCTTGCACTTGCTTTGCTTAAGTATTATGTTTGCACACAAAAATAACACAAATCATTTCAAATTGCATTGTGGCCAAGGAGACAATTAAAAAAATTACAAAATTTAAATTTAACTGATTATTGACAATGCATTTATCCCTAGAAAACTTTAAAATTCTAGAAATTAAAAAAGTGGAATGTTTTCAATTTTAAATTTATTATTAATATCATTCCATTTTGAGAGGTGAGAAGAACATAATATTTGAATATCTTAATTGAAAAAATATAAGAAATGGAGTCAATTGTATAAAATATACTTTAGTGGATGAATATTATGAATAACAATCCCAAGTGTCAATGTTGGGTCAAACATATTATCTAGAGGGGAGTGGAAAGACTTCTTATTAGAGTCCTTTACACTTGCTTTTGCTTAAGTAATATGTTTGTACACAGAAATAACACAAATCATATCAAATTGCATTATGGCCAAGGAGACAATTAAAAAAACTACAAAATTTAAATCCAACTATTATTGACAATGCATTAATCCCTAAAAGTCTTTAAAATTACAAAAATTTTAAAAATGCAATGTTTTCATTTTTTAATATATTGTCAATGTCATTTCATTTTGAATGATGACAAAAACATAATACTTGAATATGTTAATTTAACAAAAATAAAAGTAATGGACTCAATTGTATGAAAAACACTTTAATGGATGAATATTATAAATAACAATTCCAAGTGTCAATGTTGGGTCAAGCATATACATCTAAAGGGGAGTGGAAAAACTTCTTATGAGAGTCGTTTGCACCCGTTTTTGCTTAAGTATTATATTTGTACACAAAAATAACATAAATCATTTCAATTTGCATTATAGTCAAGGAGACAATGAAAAAAATTACAAAATTTAAATTCAACTGATTTTGACAATACATGTATCCTTAGAAAAAATTAAAATTCTAGAAATTGAAAAAATTCAATGTTTTGAATTTTAAATTTATTATTAATGTCATTGCATTTTGAGACGTGAGAAAAACATAATATTTGAATATTTTAATTGATGAAAAATATAAGTAATGGAGTTAATTGTATAAAATACATTTTAGTAGATGAGTATTATAAATAGCAATCACAAGCATCAGTTGCTTTTGCTTAAGTAATATGTTTGTACACAGAAATAGCACAAATCATTTCAAATTGCATTATTACACAAATCCGAAGTGTCAATGTTGGGTCAAGCATATACATCTAGATGGGAGTGGAAAATTTTCTTATTACAGTCGTTTGCAGCCACTTTTGCTTAAGTATTATGTTTGTACACAAAAATAACATAAATCATTTCAAATTGCATTGTGGCCAAAGAGACAATAAAAAAATTACAAAATTTAAATTCAATTGATTACTGACAATGCATTTATCCCTAGAAAACTTTAAAATTCTAGAAATTAAAAAAGTGGAATGTTTTCAATTTTAAATTTATTATTAATATCATTCCATTTTGAGAGGTGAGAACATAATATTTGAATATCTTGATTGAAGAAAAATATAAGTAATTGAGTCACTTGTATAAAATACACTTTAGTGGATGAATATTATAAATAGCAAACCCAAGCATGAAATGATCGGTCAAGCATATACATCTAAAGGGCAGTGGAAAGACTTTTTATTAGAGTTCGTTGCACTTGGTTTTGCTTAAGTATTATGTTGTACACAAAATAACACAAATCATTTCAAATTGCATTCTGGTTGGGGAGACAATTAAAAAAAATTACAAAATCTGAATTCAACTGATTATTGACAATTCATTTATCTTGAGACGACTTTAAAATTATAAAAATTGTGAAAAATGCAATGTCATCATTTCAAATTGCATTGTGGCCAAGGAGACAATCAAAACAATTACAAAATTGAAATTCAACTAATTATTGACAATGCATTTATACCTAGTAAACTTTAAAATTTTGAAAGTTGAAAAATGGAATGTTTTGAATTTTAAATTTGTTATTAATGCCATTCCATTTTGAGAGGTGAGAAAAATATAATATTTGAATATCTTAATTGAAGAAAAACATAAGTAATGGAATCAATTGTATAAAATACACTTTAGTGGATGAATATTATAAATACCAATCCCAAGCGTTAAATGTTAGTTCAAGCATATACATCTAAAGGAGAGTCAAAAGACTTCTTATTAGAGTTCTATCCACTTGGTTTTGCTCAAGTATTATGTTTATACACAAAAATAGCACAAATCATTTCAAATTGCATTTTGGCCAAAGAGAGACAATTAAAAAAATTACAAAATCTAAATTTAACTAATTATTGACAATGCATTTATCCCGACAAAACTTTAAAATTATAAAAATTGTAAAAATGCAATGCTTCATTTTTTAATATATTGTTAATGTCATTGCATTTTGAGTGGCGAGAAAAACATAATATTTGAATATGTTAATTGAACAAAAATACGACTACTGGAGTCAATTGTATAAAATATACTTTAGTGGAAGAATGTTATATATAGCAATCCCGAGTGTCTATGTTAGGTTAGGCATATACATCTAGAAGGGAGTGGAAAACCTTCTTACTAGAGTCATTTGCTCTAGATTTTGCTTAAGTATTATGTTTGCACACAAAAGCAACACAAAATCATTTCAAATTGTATTGTGGCCAAGGAGACAATCAAAAAAATTACAAAATTTTAATTCAACTAATTATTGAATTGTATTTATCCCTAGAAAAAAAATATAAGTAATGGAGTTAATTGTATAAAATGCATTTTAGTGGATGAATATTATAAATAGCAATCCCAAGCATCAAATGTTGGGTCAAACCTATACATCAAGGAGGGAGTGGAAAGACTTCTTATTAGAGTCCTTTGCACTTGCTTTTGCTTGAGTAATATGTTTGTAAGTAGAAATAGCACAAATCGTTTCAGATTGCATTATGGCCAAGGAGACAATTAAAAAAACTACAAAATTTAAATCCAATTGATTATTAATAATGCATTTATCCCCAGAAGTCTTTAAAATTATAAAAATTTTAAAAATGCAATGCTTTCCTTTTTTAATAGGTTGTTAATGCCATTCCATTTTGAATGGCGACAAAAACATAATATTTGAATATATTAATTGAGCAAAAATAAAAGTAATAGACTCAATTGTATGAAAAACACTTTAGTGGATGAATAATATAAATAACAATTTCGAGTGTCAATGTTAGGTCAAGCATATACATCTAGAGATGAGTGGAAAAACTTCTTACTAGAGTCATTTGTACACAAAAATAACACAAATCATTTCAAATTGCATTATGGTCATGGTGACAATGAAAAAAATCACAAAATTGAAATTCAACTGATTTTGAGAATGCATATATCCCTAGAAAACTTTAAAATTCTAGAAATTGAAAAAATGGAATGTTTTGAATTTTCAATTTATTATTAAAGTCATTGTATTTTGAGAGGTGAGAAGAACATAATATTTGAATATCTTAATTGAAGAAAAATATAAGTAATTAAGTCAATTATATAAAATACACTTTAGTGGATGAATATTATAAATAGCAAACCCAAGCGTCATATGTTGGGTCAAACATATACGTCTAAAGGGTAGTGGAAAGACTTCTAATTAGAGTTCTTTGCACTTGGTTTTGCTTAAGTATTATGTTTGTACACAAAAATAAGACAAATCATTTCAAATTGCATTTAGGGCAGGGAGACAATTAAAAAAATTACAAAATCTAAATTCAACTGATTATTGACAATGCATTTATCACGAAACGACTTTAAAATTATAAAAATTGTGAAAATGCAATGTCTTCATTTTTTAATATATTGTAAATGGCATTGCATTTTGGGTGACGAGAAAAACATAATATTTGAATATGTTAATTAAACAAAAATGCAAGTAATGGAGTCAATTATAAAAATACACTTTAGTGGAAGAATATTATAAATAGTAATCTCAGGTGTCAATGTTGGGTCAAGCATATACATGTAGAGGGCAGTGGAAAAACTTCTTATTGGAGTCCTTTGCACCCACTTTTGCTCAAGTACTATGTTTGTACACAAAAATAACACAAATTATTTCAAATTGGTTTATGGCCAAGGAGACAATAAAAAAAATTACAAAATTGAAATTCAACTAATTATTGACAATGTATTTATCGTTAGAAAACTTTAAAATTCTAAAAATTGTGGAATGTTTTGAATTTTAAATTTATTATTAATCCCATTGCATTTTGAGAGGTGAGAAAAACATAATATTTGAATATGTTAATTGAAGAAAAAAAGAAGTAATGGAGTCTATTGTATAAAATACACTTTAGTGGATGAATATTATAAATATCGATCCTAAGTGTCAATGTTGGGTCGATTAAGCATATACATCTAGAGGGGGGTGGGAAAATTTCTTATTAGAGTCCTTTGCATTTGGCTTTGCTTAAGAATTATGTTTGCACACAAAAATAACACAAATCATTTCAAATTGCATTGTGGCCAAGGAGACACTTAAAAAAATTACAAAATATAATTTCAACTGATTATTGACAATGCATTTATCCCTAGAAAACTTGAAAATTCTAGAAATTGAAAAAAAGAATGTTTTGAATTTTAAATTTATCATTAATGCCATTGCATTTTGAGAGGTGAGAAAAATATGATATTTGAATATGTTAATTGAACAAAAATACAAGTAACAGATTCAATAGTATAAATTACACTTTAGTGCATAAATATTATAAATAACAATCCCAAGTGTCAAAGTTCGGTCAAGCATATACATCTAGAGGGGAGTGGAAAAACTTCTTATTAGAGTCCTTTGCACTTGCTTTTGCTTAAGTATTATGTTTGTACACAAAAATAACACAAATCATTTCGAATTGCATTGTGGCCAAGGAGACAATCAAAAAAAATTACAAAATTTAAATTCAACTGATTATTGACAATGCATTTATCCCTGGAAAACTTTAAAATTCTAAAAATTGAAAAAAAATGGAATGTTGTGAATTTTTAATTTATTATTAATGTCATTACATTTTGAGAGGTGAGAAAAACATAATATTTGAATATCATAATTGAAGAAAAATATAAGTAATGGGGTCAATTGTATAAAATACACTTTAGTGGATCAATATTATAAATAACAATCCCAAGCATCAATGTTGGGTCAAACATATATCTCTAGAGAGAAGTGGGAAAACTTCTTATTAGAGTTCTTTGCACTTGGTTTTGCTTAAGTATTATGTTTGTACACAAAAATAACACAAATCATTTTAAATTGCATTCTGGCCATGGAGACAATGAAAAAAATTACAAAGTCTAAATTCAACTGATTATCGAGAATGCATTTATCCCTAGAAGACTTTAAAATGATAAAAATTGTAAAAATGCAATGTTTTTATTTTTTTACTATATTGTTAATGCCATTGCATTTTGAGTGGCAAGAAAAACATAATATTTGAATATGCTTATTGAACAAAAAATACAAGTAATTGAGTCAATTGTATAAAGACACTTTAGTGGAAGAATATTATAAATAGCAATCCCAAGTGTCAATGTTGGGCCAAGCATATACATATAGAGGGGAGTGGGAAAACTTCTTGTTAGAGTCCTTTGCACTTGCTTTTCCTTAAGTAATACATTTGTACAAAAAAAATAGCACAAATCATTTCAAATTGCATTGTGGCCAAGTAGACAATCAAAAAAAATTACAAAATTGAAATTCAACTAATTATTGACAATGCATTTATTGCTAGAGAACTTTAAAATTCTAAAAATTGAAAAAATGGAATGTTTTGAATTTTAAATTTATTTTTAATGCCATTGCATTTTTGAGAGGTGAGAAAAACATAATATTGAATATGTTAATTGAAGAAAAAAGAAGTAATAGAGTCAATCACATAAAATACACTTTAGTGGTTGAATATTATAAATAAGAATCTCAAGCGTTAATGTTGGGTGAAACATTTATCTATGGAAGGGAGTGGCAAAACTTCTTATTAGAGTCTTTTGCACTTGCTTTTCCTTAAGTAATACGTTTGTACACAAAAATAGCACAAATCATTGCAAATTGCATTGTGGCCAAGGAGACAATTAAAAAATTATAAAATTTACATTCAACTGATTATTGACAATGCATTTATCCCTAGAAGTCTTTAAAATTATAAAAATTTTAAAAATGTAATGTTTTGATTTTTCAATCTATTGCTAATGTCACTATACTTCGAGTGATGAGAAAAACATAATATTTAAATATGTTAATTGAACCAAAATATGAGTAAGGGAGTCAATTGTATAAAATACACTTTAGTGGATGAATATTATAAATATCAATCCCAAGTGTCGATGTTAGGTCAAGCATATATCTCTAGAGGGCAGGGGAAAACTTATTGTTAGAGTCCTTTGCACTTACTTTTGCTTAAATAATATGTTTGCATACAAAAATAGGCCAAATCATTTCAAATTGCATTGTGGCCAAGGAGACAATTGAAAAATTACAAAATTTACATTCAACTGATTATTGACAATGCATTTATCCCTCGAAGCCTTTAAAATTATAAAAATTTTAATATATTGTTAATGTCATTGGACTTTGAGCGGCGAGAAAAACATAATATTTAAATACGTTAATTGAACAAAAATACAAGTAAGGGAGTCAATTGTATAAAATACACTTTAGTGGATGAATATTATAAAGATCAATCCTGAGTGTCAATGTTGGGTCAAGCATATATCTGTAGAGGAGAGTGGGAAAACTTCTTATTAGAGTCCTTTGCCACTAGGCTTTGCTTAAGTATTATGGTTGCACAACAATAATTTCAAATTGCATTGTGGCCAAGGAGACAATCAATAAAATTACAAAATATAATTTTCAACTGATAATTTGACAATGCATTTGTCCTTAGAAAACTTGAAAATTCTAGAAATTGAAAAAATGAATGTTTTGAATGTTAAATTTATTATTAATGCCATTGCATTTTTGAGGAGCAAGAAAAACATAATATTTGAATATGTTAATTTAACAAAAATAAAAGTAATTGACTCAATTATATAAAATACACTTTAATGCCATGAATAATTGATAGATAGCAATCCCCAAGTGTCAATGTTGGGTCAAGCATATACATCTAGAAGGGAATGGAAAAACACTTTATTAAAGTCCTTTGCACCTGCTTTGCTTAGGTATTATGTTGTACGCGAAAATAATACAAATCATTTCAATTGCATTGTGGCCACGGAGACAACAAAAAATTACAAATTTAAATTCCAGCGGATTCAATGATAATGCATTCTATCCCTAGAAAACTAGAAAAATCTAGGAAATTGTAAAAATGGAATTTTTTGAATTTACATTTATTATTAATGCCAATGCATTTTGAGAGGTCAAAAAAATATAATTATTTGAATATCTTAATCAAAGAAAATATACGTAATGGAGTCAATTGCAAAATATACTTTAATGGATGATATAAATAAATAGTAATCCCAAGTGTCAAATGTTGGGCTAGCATAAGCATATACATTTAGTGGGAGGTCGAAAAAACTTTTTATTAAAGTGCTTTGCAACTTGTTTTGCTTAAGTATTATGCTTTGTACACAACAAAAATAACACCAAATCATTTCAAAATGGATTCTAGCCAAGGAGACAATGAAAAAAATAAACTGCATTGTGGGCCGCGGAGACAATAAAACCTACAAAATTTAAATTTAACTGATTATTGACAATGCATTTATCCCTGAAAAACTTTAAAAATTCTAAAAAAAAATTCAAAAAAGTGGAATGTTTTAAATTTTAAATTTAATTATTAATGTCATTGCATTTTGAGAGGTGAGGAAAAACATAATATTTGAATATGTTTAATTGAAGAAAACTATAATTAATTGAGTCAATTGTAAATAAAATACAATTTAGTACATGAATATTATAAATAGCAATCCAAGTATTAATGTTGGGTCAAGCATATACATCTAGAGGGGGGTGGTAAAACTTCTTATTAGAGTCCTTTGCACTTGCTTTTTGCTTAAGTAATACGTTTGTACACAAAAATAGCACAAATCATTTCAAATTGCATTATTACCAAGAGACAATTAAAAAAATTACAAAATTTTAAATTCAACTGATTATTGACAATGCATTTATCCCTAGAAAACTTTTAAAATTCTAAAAATTGAAAAAATGGAATGTTTTCAAATTTAAATTTATTATTAATGTCATTACATTTTAAAAGTGAGAAAAACATAATATTTGAATATGTTAATTGAAGAAAAATATAAGTAATAGAGTCAATTGTATAAAATACACTTTAGTAAATGAATATTATAAATAGCAATCCGCATCAATGTTAGGTCAAGCATATATTGCTGCAAGGGAGTGGGAAAACTTCTATTAGAGTCCTTTGCACTTGCTTTTGGTTAAGTAATACGTTTGTACACAAAAAATAGCACAAATCATTTCAAATTGCATTATTGCCAAGCAGACAATTAAAAAATTACAAAATTTAAATTCAACAGATTATTGACAATGCATTTATCCTAAAAGTCTTTAAAATTGTTAAAATGCCAATCCATTTTGAAATGGCGACAAAAATATAATATTTAAAGATGTTAATTGAACAAAAATACGAGTAGTGGAGTCAATTGTATAAAATACAATTTCATGCATGAATATTATAAATAGCAATCCCAAGTGTCAAGGTTTGGGTCAATGCATATACATGCTAGAGGTGGAGTGGAAAAACTTTCTTATTATTACGTCCTTTTGCACTTGCTTTGAGTTAGTATATGTTTGTACACAAGAATTAACACAAATCATTTCAAATTGCATTATGGCCAAGGAGACAATTCGAAAAAATTTACAAAATTTTAATTTCAACTATTATTGACAATGCATTTGTCCCTAGAAAATTTTAGAAATTGTAAAAATTGAAAAAAATGGAATGTTTTTAAGGGTTTAAGTTTATTGTTAATGCCACTACATTTTGAGAGGTGAGAAAAACATATTATTTGAATATGTTAATTGAAGAAAAATATAAGTATAGAGTCAATTGTACAAAATACACTTTAGTGAATGAATATTATAAATAGCAATCTCAAGGTTCAATATTGATCAAGCATATATTAGGAGAGGGGTGTGGAAAAACTTCTTATTAGAGTCCTTTATGCTTGCTTTTGGTTAAGTAATTACGTGTTGTACACAAAAATTAGCCACAAAACATTTCATAATTTGCATTCTGACCATAGGATGGCAATTAAAAAAATTTACAAAATTTCAATTCAACTGATTATTAACAATACTTTTATCCATAGGAGTTTTTAAAATTATACAAATTTTAAAAATGCAAAGTTTTCATTTTTTAATATATTGTTAATTGTATTCCTTTTTTAATGGCGACGTATAACATAGTATTTGAATATGTTAATTGAACAAATACGAGTAATGGTGTCAATTGTATAAAATTACAATTTAGTGCATGATATTATAATGGCAATCCCAAGGTGTCAATGTTGGGTCAAGTATATACATCTAGAAGGGAGTGGAAAAACTTCTTATTAGAGTCCTTTGCACTTGCTTTTGCTTAAGTAATATGTTTGTACGCAAAATAAGCACAAATCATTTCAAATTGCATTCTGACCATGGAGACAAATAAAAAAAATTAAAAAAATCTAAATTCAACTAATTATTGACAAGTGCATTTATCGTTAGAAGACTTTAAAATTATAAAAATTGTAAAATGGAATGTTTTCATTTTTTTAATATATTGTTAATGTCATTGCATTTTGAATGGTGAGAAAGATATAATATTAGAATATGTTAATTGAAGAAAAAATACAATAACAGACTCAATTGTATAAAATACACTTTAGTGGAATGACTACTATAAATAACAATCCCAAGTGTCAATGTAAGGGTCAAGCATATAGGTCTAGAGGGGAGTGGAACAACTTCTTATTAGAGTCCTTTTCACTTGCATTTGCTTAAATATTATGTTTGTACACTAAAATAACACAAATCATTTCAAATTGCATTGTGGCCAAGGAGACAATCAAAAAAATTACAAATTTAAATTCAACTAATTATTGACAATGCATTTATCCCAAGAAAACTTTAAAATTCTAGAAATTGAGAAAATGTAATGTTTTGAATTTTAAATTTATTATTAATGCAATTGCATTTTGAGAGGTGAGAAAAATATAATGTTTGAATATCTTAATTAAAGAAAAATATAAGTAATGGAGTCAATTGTAAAAAATACACTTTAGTGGATAAATATTATGAATAGCAATCCTAATTATCAATGTTAGGACAAGCATATATCTCTAGAGGCTAGTGGGAGAACTCCTTATTAGAGACCTTTACACTTGTTTTTGTTTAAGTAATATGTTTGTACACAAAATAGCACAATCATTTCAAATTGCATTCTAACCATGGAGACAATTAAAAAAATTACAAAATCTAAATTCAATTGATTATTGACAATGCATCTATCGCTAAAAGACTTAAAAATTATAAAAATGCAACGTTTTCATTTTTTTAATATATTGTTAATGTCATTGCATTTTAAGTGGTGAGAAAAACAAAATATTGGAATATGTTAATTCAAAAAAATATAAGTAATGCAATCAATTGTATAAAATACACTTTAGTGGATGAATATTATAAATAGCAAACCTAAGTGTCAATGTTGGGTTAGAAATATATCGGTGGAGGGGAGTGGGAAAACTTCTTATTAGAGTCCTTTGCACTTGCTTTTTCTTAAGTAATATGTTTGTACACAAAATAGCACAAATCATTTCAAATTGCATTCTAACCATGGAGACAATTAAAAAAATTATCAAATTTAAATTCAATTGATTATTGACAATGCATTTATCCCTAGAAAACTTTAAAATTATAAAAATTTAAAAAACGCAATGTTTTCATTTTTTTAATATATTATTAATGTCATTGGATTTTGAGTAGCGAGAAAAAACATAATATTTGAAGATGTTAATTTAGCAAAAATACGGGTAATGCGGTCAATTGTATAAAATACAATTTAGTCGATGAATATTATAAATAGCAATCCCAAGTGTCAATGTTGGGTCAAGCATATGCATCTAGAGGGGTGTGAAAAACTTGTTATTAGAGTCCTTTACACTTGCTTTGCTTAAGTATTATGTTTGTACACAAAAATAACACAAATCATTTCAAATTGAATTATGGCCAAGGAGACAATCAAAAAAATTACAAAATTTAAATTCAACTAATTATTAGCAATGCATTTATTGCGAGAAAACTTTAAAATTCTAGAAATTGAAAAAATCAAATATTGTGAATTTTAAATTTTCTATTAATGCATTACATTTTAAGAGGTGAGAAAACATAATATTTGAATATCTTAATTGAAGAAAAATATAAGTAATAGAGTTCATTGTATAAAATACACTTTAGTGGATGAATATTATATATCGCAATTCCAAGCGTAAATGTTGGGTTAAGGATATATCTGTGGAGGGGAGTGGGAAAACTTCTTATTAGTGTCCTTTGCACTTACTTTTGCTTAAGAAATATGTTTGTACACAAAAATAGCACAAATCATTTCAAATTGCATTCTAGCCAAGGAGACAATTCAAAAAATTACAAAATTTAAATTCAACTGATTATTGACAATGCATTTATCCCTAGAAGTCTTTAAAATTATAAAAATTTTAAAAATGCAAAGTTTTCATTTTTAATATATTGTTAATGCCATTGCATTTTGAATGGCAAGAAAAATATAATTTTTGAATATGTTAATGGAACAAAAATACAAATAACGGCCTCAATTGTATAAAATACACTTTAGTGGATGGATATTATAAATAGCAATCCCAAGTGTCAATGTTGAGTCAAGCATATACATCTAGAGGGGAGTGGGAAAACTTCTTGTTAGAGCCCTTTGCACTTACTTTTGCTTAAGTATTTGTTTGTACACTAAAATAACACAAATCATTTTCAAATTGCACTGTGGCCAAGGAGACAATTCAAAAAATTACAAAATTTAAATTCAACTGATTATTGACAATGCATTTATCCCTAGAAGTCTTTAAAATTATAAAAATTTTAAAAATGCAAAGTTTTCATTTTTTAATATATTGTTAATGCCATTGCATTTTGAATGGCAAGAAAAATATAATTTTTGAATATGTTAATGGAACAAAAATACAAATAACGGCCTCAATTGTATAAAATACACTTTAGTGGATGGATATTATAAATAGCAATCCCAAGTGTCAATGTTGAGTCAAGCATATACATCTAGAGGGGAGTGGGGAAAACTTCTTGTTAGAGCCCTTTGCACTTACTTTTGCTTAAGTATTTTTGTTTGTACACTAAAATAACACAAATCATTTCAAATTGCACTGTGGCCAAGGAGACAAGCAAAAAATTACAAAATTTAAATTCAACAAATTATTGATAAAGCATTTATCCTTAAAAACTTTAAAATTCTAGAAATAGGGAAAATGGAATGTTTTGAATTTTAAATTTATTATTAATGTCATTGCATTTTGAGAGGTGGGAAAAATAAAATATTTGAATATCTTAGTTGAAGAAAAATATAAGTAATGGAGTCAATTGTAAAAAATACACTTTAGAGGATGAATATGATGAATAGAAATCCCAAGCATCAATGTTGGGTTAAGCACATATCTCTAAAGGGGAGTGAGAGAACTCCTTATTAGAGTCCTTTCCACTTACTTTGGTTTAAGTACTATGTTTGAACACAAAAATAGCAAAAATCATTTCAAATTGCATTCTGACCATAGAGACAATTTAAAAATTGCAAAATTTAAATTCAACTGATTATTGACAATGCATTTATCCTTAGAAGTCTTTAAAATTATAAAAATTTTAAAAAATTCAAAGTTTTCGTTTTTTTAACATATTGTTAATTGCATTCCATTTTGAATGGCGATAATAACATAATATTTGAAGATGTTAATTGAACAAAAATACGAGTAATGGTGTCAATTGTATAAAATACAATTTAGTGCATGGAATATTATAAATAGCAATCCCAAGTGTCAATGTTGGGTCAAGTATATACATCTAGAAGGGAGTGGAAAATTTTCTTATTAGAGTCCTTTGCACTTGCTTTTGCTTAAGTGTTATTTTTGTACAGAAAAATAACACAAATCATTTCAAATTGCATCGCGGCCAAGGAGACAATCAAAAAAATTACAAATTTTAAATTTAACTGATTATTGACAATGCATTTATCCCTAGAAAACTTTACAATTCTAAAAATTGAAAAAATGGAAAGTTTTGAATTTTAAATTTATTATTAATGCCATCGCATTTTAAGAGGTGAGAAAAACATAATATTTAAATATGCTTATTGAAGAAAAATATAATGAAGTCGATTGTATAAAATACACTTTTGTAGATAAATATTATAAATAGCAATTCTAAGCATCAATGTTGGGTCAAGCATATATTTGTGGAGGGGAGTGGGAAAACTTCTTATGAGAGCCCTTTGCACTTGCTTTTTCTTAAGTAATATGTTTGTACACAAAATTGCACAAATCATTTCAAATTGCATTAGGGCCAAGGAGACACTTAAAAAAATTATAAAATTTAAATTCAAATGATTATTGACAATGCATTTATCCCTAGAAGTCTTCCAAATTGTAAAAATTTTAAAAATGCAATGTTTTCATTTTTTAATATTTTGTTAATGATATTCCATTTTAAATGGCAAAAAAACATAATATGTGAATATTTTAATTCAACAAAAATTCAAGTAACAGACTCAATTGTAAAAATACACTTTTGTAGATGAATATTATAAGAAGCAATGTCAAGCCTTAATGTTGGCTTAAGTTGTGGAAGGGAGTGGGAAAACTTCTTATGAGAGTTCTTTGCACTTGCTTTTTCTTATGTAACATATTTGTGCACAAAAATAGCGCAAATCATTTCAAATTGCAGTTTGACCATGCAGACAATTAAAAAAATTACAAAATTTAAATTCGACGGATTATTGACAATGCATTTATCTCTAAAAAACTTTAAAATCCTAGAAATTGAAAAAATGGAATGTTTGAATTTTAAATTTATTATTAATGTCATTGCATTTTGAGAGGTGAGAAACACATAATGTTTGAATATCTTAATTGATGAAAAATATAATGGAGTCAATTGTATAAAAGACACTTTAATGGATGACTATTCTAAATAGCAATACCAAGTATCAATGTTGGGTCAAGCATATATTTGTGGAGGGGAGTGGGAAAACTATTTGTGAGAGTCCATTCCACTTGCTTTCTCTTAAGTAATATGTTTGTACACAAAAATAACTCAAATCATTTCAAATTGCAGTCTGACCATGGAGACAATTAAAAAAATTACAAAATTTAAATTCAACTGATTTATGACAATGCATTTATTGTGAGAAAACTTTAAAATTCTAAAAATTGAAAAAATGGAATGTTTTGAATTTTAAATTTATTATTAATGCCATTGCATTTGAAAGGTGAGACAAACATAATATTTGAACATGATTATTAAAGAAAGATATAAGTAATGGAGTCAATTGTATAAAATACACTTTAGTGGATGAATATTATAAATAACAATGCCAAGCTGAATGTTGGCTCAAGCTGTGGAGGGGAGTAAGAAAACTTTTTATGAGAGTCCTTTGCACTTGCTTTTTCTTAAGTAATATGTTTGTACACAAAAAATAGCACAAATCATTTCAAAATGCATTCTGACCATGGGGACAAATGAAAAAAATTACAAAATTTAAATTCAACTGATTATTGACAATACATTTATCGTGAGAAAACTTTAAAATTCTAAAAATTGAAAAAATGGAATGTTTTGAATTTAAATTTATTATTAATGCCATTGCATTTTTAAAGGTGAGAAAAACATAATATTTGAATATGTTAATTGAACAAAAATATAAGTAATGGAGTCAATTGTATAAAATACACTTTAGTGGATGAATATTATAAATAGCAATCCCAAGCGTCAATGTTGGGTCAAGCATCTATTAGTGGAAAGGAGTGGGAAAACATCTTATTAAGTCCTTTGCACTTGCTTTGGCTTAAGTAATATGTTTGTACACAAAAATCGCACAAATCATTTCAAATTGCAATGTGGCCAGGGGACAATTAAAAAATTACAAAATTTAAATTCAACTGATTATTGACAATGCATTGATCCCTAGAAGTCTTTAAATTGTAAAAATTTTAAAAATGCAATGATTTTTGTTTTTTTATATTTTGTTAATGTCATATCCTTTTTGAATGGCGACAAAACATAATATATGAATATTTTAATTCAACAAAAACTCAATAGTAACGACTCATTGTAAAAAATACACTCTAGTGATGAATATTATAAATAGCAATCCCAAGTGTTAATGTTGGGTCAAGGCATATACATCTAGAGGGGATTGGAAAAACTTCTTATTAGAGTCCTTTGCACCTGCATTTGCTTAAGTATTATGTTTGTACACAAAATAACAACAATCATTTCAAATTGCATCGCGGCCAAGGAGACAATCAAAAAAATTACAAATTTTAATATTTAACTGATTATTGACAATGCATTTATCCCTAGAAAACTTTACAATCTAAAAATTGAAAAATGGAAAGTTTTGAATTTAAATTTATTATTAATGGCCATCTGCATTTTAAGAGGTGAGAAAAACATAATATTTAAATATGCTTATTGAAGAAAATATAATGAAGTCAATTGTATAAAATACACTTTTGTAGATAAATATTATAAATAGCAATCTAAGCATCAATGTTGGGTCAAGCATATATTGTGGAGGGGAGTGGGAAAACTTCTTATGAGAGTCCTTTGCACTTGCTTTTTCTTAAGTAATATGTTTGTACACAAAATTGCACAAATCATTTCAAATTGCATTAGGGCCAAGGAGACAATTAAAAAAATTACAAAATTTAAATTCAACTGATTATTGACAATGCATTTATCCCTAGAAGTCTTTAAATTGTAAAAATTTAAAAATGCAATGTTTTCATTTTTTAATATTTTGTTAATGATATTCCATTTTAAATGGCAAAAAACATAATATGTGAATATTTTAATTCAACAAAAATTCAAGTAACAGACTCAATTGTAAAAAATACACTTTTGTAGATGAATATTATAAGAAGCAGTGTCAAGCTTTAATGTTGGNTTGGAAGGGAGTGGAAAACTTCTTATGAGAGTCTTTGCACTTGCTTTTTCTTAAGTAATGTGTTTGTACACAAAAATAGCACAAATCATTTCAAATTGCATTATTGCCAAGGAGACAATTAAAAAAATTACAAAAATTTAAATTCAACTGATTATTAACAATGCATTTATCCCTAAAAGTCTTTAAAATTATGAAACTTTTAAAAATGAAATGTTGTCATTTTTTAATATATTGTTAATGTCATTCCATTTTGAATGGCGACGAAAAATATTATGTGAATATGTTAATTGAAGAAAAATACAAGTAATGAATTGAATTGTAGAAAACACACTTTAATGGATGAATATTATAAATAGCAATTGCAAGTGTGAATGTTATGTCAAGCATATACATTAAGAAGGGAGTGGAAAAACTTCTTATTAAAGTCCTTTGCACTTGCTTTGCTTAAGTATTTTGTTTGTACAAAAAAATAACACAAATTATTTCAAATTCTTTATGGCCAATGAGACAATCAAAGAAATTACAAAATGTAAATTCAACTTATTATTCACAATGCATTTATCATGAGAAAACTTTAAAATTCTAAGAATTTTAAATGGAATGTTTTGAATTTTAAATTTATTATTAATGCCATTGCATTTTGAGAGGCAAGAAAAACATAATACTTGAATATGCTTATTAAAGAGAAATATAAGTAATGGAGTCAATTATATAAAATACACTTTAGTGGACGAATATTATGAATAGCAATCCTAATCGTCAATGTTGGGTCAAGCATATATTGGTGGAGGGGAGTGGGAAACCTTCTTATTAGAGTCCTTTGCACTTGCTTTTGCTTACACAATATGTTTGTACACAAAAATAGCACAAATCATTTGAAATTGCATTATGGCCAAGAGGACAATTAAAAATTACAAAATTTAAATTCAACTAATTATTGACAATGCATTAATCCCTAGAAGTCATTCAAATTGTAAAAATTTTAAAAATGCAATGTTTTTGTTTTTTAATATTTTCTTAATGCCATTCCATTCTGAATGGCGACAAAAACATAATTTGTGAATATTTTAATTCAACAAAAATACAATTAATGGACTCAATTGTAGAAAATACACTTTAATGGATGAATATTCTAAGTAGCAATCCCAAGTGTCAATGTTGGGTCAAGCATATACATCTAGAGGGGAGTGGAAAAACTTCTTATTAGAGTTCTTTGCACCTACTTTTCCTTAAGTATTATGTTTGTACAGAAAAATAACACAAATCATTTCAAATTCATTATGGCCAATGAGACAATCAAAAAAATTACAAAATTTAAATTCAACTGATTATTGTCAAAGCATTTATTCCTAGAAAACTTTAAAACTCTAAAAATTGAAAAAATGGAATGTTTTGAATTTTAAATTTACTATTAACGTCATGGCATTTTGAGAGGTAAGAAAAACATAATATTTGAATATGTTAATTGAACAAATACAAGTAATGGACTCAATTATATAAAATACACTTTAGTGGATGAATATTATAAATAGCAATTCCAAGTGTCAATGTTTAATGTTGGGTCAAGCATATACATCTAGAGGGGAGTGGGAAAACTTCTTATGAGAGCCTTTTGCAATTGCTTTTTCTTAAGTAATATGTTTGTACACAAAATAGCACAAATCATTTCAAATTGCATTGTGGCCAAGCAGACCGTCAAAAAAATTACAAAACTTAAATTCAACTAACTATTAATAATGCATTTATCCCTAGAAAACTTTAAAATTCTAGATATTCAAAAATTGGAATGTTTTGAATTTTCAAATTTATTATTAATGCCATTGCATTTTGATAGGTGGGAAAAACATAATATTTGAATATGCTTATTGAAGAAAAATATAAGTAATGGAGTCAATTGTATAAAATACATTTTAGTGGATGAATATTATAAATAGCAATCCCAAGCATCAATGTTGATTCAAGCATATATCAGTAGAAGGGAGTGGGAAAACTTGTTATGAGAGTCCTTTAAACTTACTTTTGCTTAAGTAATACGTTTGTACACAAAATAGCATAAATCATTTGAAATTGCATTGTGGCCAAGGTGACAATCCCAAAAAATTAGAAAATTTAATTCAACTGATTATTGACAAAGCATTGATTCCTAGAAAAATTTAAAATTCTAAAAATTGAAAAAATGAAATGTTTTGAATTTTAAATTTATTATTAATGCATTGCATTTTGAGATGTGAGAAAACATAATATTTGAATATCTTAATTGAAGAAAATATAAGTAATGGAGTCAATTGTAAAAAATACACTTTAGTGGATGAAATATTATAAATAGCAATCTCAAGCGTCAATGTTGATTCAAGCATATATTAGTGGAGGGGAGTGGGAAAACTTCTTATGAGAGTCCTTTACACTTGCTTTTACTTAAGTAATACGTTTGTACACAAAAATAGCACAAATCATTTCAAATAGCATTGTGGCCAAGAAGACAATCAAAAAAATTACAAAATTTAAATTCAACCAATTATTGACAATGCATTTATTGCTAGAAAACGTTAAAATTCTAAAATTGAAAAAATGGAATGTTTTGAATTTTAAATTTATTATTAATGTCATTGCATTTTGAGAGATAAGAAGAATATAATATTTGAATATCTTAATTAAAGAAAAATATAAGTTATTGAGTCAATTGTATAAAATACACTTTAATGGATGAATATTATAAATACCAATCCCAAGCGTCAATGTTGATTCAAGCATATATAAATGGAGAGGAGAAGGAATACTTCTTATGAGAGTCCTTTACACTTGCTTTTGCTTAAGTAATACGTTTGTACACAAAAATAGCACAAATCATTTCAAATAGCTTTGTGGCCAAGGTGACAATCAAAAAAATTATAAAATTTAAATTTAACTAATTATTGACAATGCATTGATCCCTAGAAAAATTTAAAATTCTAAAAATTGAAAAAATGGAATGTTTTGAATTTTAAATTTATTATTAATGTCATTGCATTTTGAGAGGTGAGAAAAACATAATTTTTGAATATGTTAATTGAAGAAAAATATAAGTAAAGGAGTCAATTGTATAAAATACACTCTAGTGGATGAATATTATAAATAGCAATGCCAAGTATCAATGTTGGGTCAAGCATATATCTATGGAGGGGAGTGGGAAAACTTCTTATTAGAGTCCTTTGCACTTGCTTTTGCTTAAGAAATATGTTTGTACATGAAAATTACACAAAAATAGCACAAATCATTTCAAATTGCAATCTGGAGACAATTAAAAAAATTACAAAATCTAAATTCAACTGTTTATTGATAATGAATTTATCACTATAAGACTTTAAAATTATAAAAATTATACAAATGCAATGTTTTCATTTTTTAATATATTGTTAATGTCATTGTATTTTGAGTGGCGATAAAAACATAATATTTAAAGATTTTAATTGAACAAAAACACGAGTAATGCAGTCAATTGTATAAAATACAATTTAGTGGATAAATATTATAATTAGCAATCCTAAGTGTCAATGTTGGGTCAAGCATATACATATAGAAGGGAGTGGAAAAACTTCTTATTAGAGTCCTTTGCACTTGCTTTTGCTTAAGTATTATGTTTGTACACAAAAATAACACAAATCATTTCAAATTGCATTAGGATCATGGTGACAATCTAAAAAATTACATAATTTAAATTCAACTGATTATTGACAATGCATTTATCCCTATAAAACATTAAAATTCTAGAAATTGAAAAAATGGATTGTTTTCAATTTTAAATTTATTATTAATGCCATTGCATTTTGATAGTTGAGAAAAACATAATATTTGAATATGTCAATTGAAGAAAAATACAAGTAATGGAGTCAATTGTATAAAATACACTTTAGTGGATGAATACTATAAATAGCAATTTCAAGCATCAATGTTGGGTTGAGCATATATCTCTAGAGGGGAGTTGGAAAACTTCTTATTAGAGTCCTTTGGGCCTTGCTTCTGCTTAAGTAATATGTTTGTACATGAAAATTACACAAATCATTTCAAATTGTATTATGGCAAAGGAGACAATTAAAAAAACTTAAAAATTTAAATTCAATTGATTATTAATAAGGTATTTGTTCCTAGAAGACTTGAAAATTTCATAAATTGTAAAAATGTGATGTTTTCATTTTTTTAAAAATATTGTTAATGCCATTGCATTTTGAATGGTGAGAAAAACATAATATTTGAATATGTTAAATAAAGAAAAATACAAGTAATGGACTCAATTGCATAAAATACACTTTAGTGGATGAATAGTATAAATAGCAATCCCAAGCATCAAAGTTGGGTCAAGCATATATCTTTAGAGGGGAGTGGGAAAACTTCTTATTAGAGTCCATTGCATTTGCTTTTTCTAAAGCAATATGTTTGTATAGAAAAATTAGATAAATCTTCTCAAATTGCATTGTGGCAAAGGAGACAATTAAGAAAATTACAAAATTTAAATTAAACTTATTATTGACAATGCATTTATCTCTAGAAAACTTTAAAATTCTAAAAATTGAAAAAATGCAATGTTTTGAATTTTTGATATATTGTTAATGCCATTGCATTTTCAATGGTGAGAAAAACATAATATTTGAATATGTTAATTAAAGAAAAATACAAGTAATGGGCTTAATTGTATAAAATACACTTTAGTGGATGAATATTATAAATAGTAATCCCAAGCGTCAAAGTTGGGTCAAGCATATATCTCTAGAGGGGAATGGGAAAACTTCTTATTAGAGTTCATTGCACTTGCTTTTTCTTAGGTAATATGTTTGTACACAAAAATTAGATAAATCTTTTCAAATTGCATTGTGGCAAAGGAGACAATTAAAAAAATTATAAAATTTAAATTCAACTAATTATTAATAATGCTTTTATCTCTTGAGGAATTTAAAATTCTAAAAATTGAAAAAACACAATGTTTTGAATTTTAAATTTGTTGTTAATGTCATTGCATTTTGATAGGTGAGAAAATATAATATTTGAATATGTTAATTGAAGAAAAATACATGTAATGGACTAAATTGTATAAAATATAATTAAGTGGATGAATATTATAAATAGCCATTCTAAGCTTCAAAGTTGGGTCAAGTGTATGTCTTTAGAGGGGAATGGGGAAACTTTTTAATACAGTCCATTACATTTACTTTTTCTTAAGAAATATATTTGCACACAAAAGTTAGATAAATCATTTCAAATTGCATTATGGCAAAGGAGACAATTTAAAAAATTACAAAATTTAAATTTAACTAGTTATTAACAATGCATTTATCCTTAGAATACTTTAAAAAACTAAAAACTAAAAAAATGCAATGTTTTGATTTTTTAATATATTGTTAATGTCATTACATTTTGAGTGGTGAGAAAAATATAATATTTGAATATGTTAATTGAAGAAAAATACAAGTAATGGACTCAATTGTATAAAATACACTTTAGTGGATAAATATTATAAATAGGAATCCTAAGTCTCTCTATAAGGGAGAGGGGAAACCTTTTATTATAGTCCATTTCATTTGCTTTTTCTTAAGTAATATGTTTGACACAAAAATTAGATAAATAATTTCAAATTGCATTGTGGTAAAGGAGACAATTAAAAATATTACAAAATTTAAATTTAACTGATTATTAACAATACATTTATCCCTAGAAAACTTTAAAATTCTAAAAGTGTAAAAATGCAATGTTTTGATTTTTAAATTTATTGTTAAAGTCATTGCATTTTGAGTGGTGCTAAAAACATAATGTTTGAAAATGTTAATTAAAGAAAAATACAAGTAATGGACTTAATTGTATAAAATACATTTTAGTGGATCAATACTATAAATAGCAATCCGAAGCTTGGTTAATAGAGGGGTGTGGGAAAGCTTTGTATTTGAGTCCATTGCATTTGCTTTTTCTTAAGTCATATGTTTGCTGGTTAAAATTATAAAAATCATTACAAATTGCATTGAGGCAAAGACGACAATTAAAAAAATTAGAAAATTTAAATTAGCTGATTATTGACAATGCATTTATCCCTAGAAAACTTTAAAATTCTAAAAATTGAAAAAATGGAATGTTTTGAATTTTAAATTTATTATTAATGCCTGCATTTTGAGAGGTGAGAAAAACATAATATTTGAATATGTTAATTGAAGAAAAATATAAGTAATGGAGTCAATTGTATAAAATACACTTTAGTGGATGAATATTATAAATAGCAATCCTGAGGTTCAAAGTTGGGTCTAGCATATATCTCTAGAGGATAGTGGGGAAACCTCTTTTTAAAGTCCATTGCATTTGCTTTTCCTTAAGTAATACGTTTGTACACAAAAATTAGATAAATCATTTCAAATTGAATTGTGGCAAAGGAGACAATTAAAAAAATTACAAAATTTAAATTCAACTGATTATTGACAATTCATTTATCCTTTAAAGACTTTTAAAATCTAAAAATTATAAAAATGTTATGTTTTCGTTTTGAAATTTATTATTAATACCAATGCAGTTTGAGTGGTGAGAAAAGTATTATATTTGAATATGTTAATTGAAGAAAAATACAAGTAATGGACTCAATCATATAAAATACAATTTAGTGGATGAATATTATAAATAACAATCCCAAGTTTCAATGTTGGGAGTGGGAACACTTCTTATTAAAGTCCATTGCATTTGTTTTTTCTTATGTAATATGTTTGCAAACAAAAATTATAAAAATCATTACAAATTGCATTGTGGCAATGGAGACAATTAAAAAATTTACAAAAGTTAATTTAACTAATTATTGTCAAAACATTTATCCCTAGAAGACTTTGAAATTCTAAAAATTGAAAAAATGAAATATTTTTATTTTTTAATATATTGTCAATGTCATTGTATTTTGAATGGTGAGAAAAACATAGTATTTTAATATGTTAATTGAACAAAAATACAACTAATGGACTCAATTGTATAAAATACACTTTAATGGATAAATATTATAAAAAGCAATCACCAGTTTCAATGTTGGGTCAAGCATATATCTTTAAAAGGGAGTGGCAAAACTTCTTATTAGAGTTTATTGCATTTGCTTTTTTTTTTTAAGTAATGTGTTTGTACACAAAAATTAGATAAATCATTTCAAATTGCATTCTAGCAAAGGAGACTATTAAAAAAATTACAAAATTTAAATTCAACTGATTATTGACAATGCATTTGTCCTTTAAAAACTTTAAAATTATAAAAATTGTAAAAATGCAATCTTTTGGTTTTTAAATTTATTGTTAATGCCATTGCGTTTTGAGTGGTGAGAAAAACATAATATTTGAATATGTTAATTAAAGAAAAATACAAGTAATGGACTCAATTGTATAAAATGCACTTTAGTGGATGAATATTATAAATCGCAATCCCAAGCTTTAAAGTTGGTTCCAACAAGGGGAGTGGAAAAACTTTTTATCAGAGTCCATTGCATTTGCTTCTACTTAGGTAATATGTTTGTAGACTAAAATTATAGAAATCATTACAAATTGCATTGTGGCATAAGAGACAATCTAAAAATTTACACAATGTAATTCAACTGATTATTGACAATGCTTTTATCCTTAGAAGACTTTAAAATTCTAAAAAATTTTAAAATGCAGTCTTTTCATTTTTAAATTTATTGTTAATGTCATTGCACTTTGAGTGGTGAGAAAAACATAATATTTAAATATGTTAATTGAAGAAAAATACAAGTAATGGACTCAATTATATAAAATACACTTTGGTGGATAAATATTATAAATAGCAATCCCAAACATATATTAGAGTCCATTGCATTTGCTTTTTCTTAAGTAATATGTTTGTATAAAAAAAATAGATAAATTATTTCAAATTGCAGTGTGGCAAAGGAGACAATTAAAAAAAATTACAAAATTTAAATTCAACTGATTATTGACAATGCATTTATCATTAGAAAACTTTAAAGTACAAAAAATTGTAAAAATGCAGTCTTCTCATTTTTAAATTTATTGTTAATGTCATTGCACTTTGAGTGGTGAGAAAAACATAATATTTGAATATGTTAATTGAAGAAAAATACAAGTAATGGACTTAATTGTATAAACTAAGCTTTAGTCGATGAATATTATAAATCGAAATCCCAAGCTTCATAGTTGGGCCCAACATATATCTCTAGAGGTGAGTGGGGAAAATTTTTATTACAGTCTATTGCATTCACTTTTTCTTAAGTAATATGTTTGCATATAAAAATTAGATAAATCATTTCAAATTCCATTGTGGCAAAGGAGACAATTAAAAAAATTACAAAATTTAAATTCAACTGATTATTAACAATAATTTGATCCCTAGAAAACAATAAAATTATAAAAATGCAATATTTTAATTTTCAAATTTGTTGTTAATACCATTGCATTTCGAATGGTGAGAAAAATATAATATTTGAATATGCTAATTAAAGAAAAAATAAGAAATGGACTCCATTGTATAAAATACACTTTAATGGATGAATATTATAAATAGCAATTCTAAGCCTCAAAGTTAGGTCTAGCATATATCTTTACGGGGGAGTGGGGAAACCTCTTTTT
Source organism: Bruguiera gymnorhiza (assembly GCA_020883675.1). Lineage (NCBI taxonomy): Eukaryota > Viridiplantae > Streptophyta > Magnoliopsida > Malpighiales > Rhizophoraceae > Bruguiera > Bruguiera gymnorhiza. The sequence goes on along the minus strand of JAIRCJ010001061.1, from coordinate 7,340,979 downwards.
GAAGTCCATTGCATTCACTTTTTCTTAAATAATATGTTTGTACACAAAAATTAGACAAATCATTTCAAATTGCATTGGGGCAAAGTAGACAATTAAGAAAATTACAAAATTTAAATTCAACTGATTATTGACAATGCATTTATCCTTAGGAGACTTTCAAATTCTAAAAATTCTAAAAATGTAGTGTTTTGATTTTTAAATTTATTGTTAATGCCAATGCATTTTAAGTGGTGAGAAAAACATAATATTTGAATATGTTAATTAAAGTTAAATACAAGTAATGGACTCAATTGTATAAAATACACTTTAGTGGATGAATATTATAAATAGCAATCCCAAGCTTCAAAGTTGGGTTTAGCATATATCTCTAAGGGGGAGTGGGGAAACCTCTTTTTAAAGTCAATTGCATTTGCTTTTTCTTAAGTAATATGTTTGTACACAAAAATTAGATAAATCATTTCAAATTGCATTGTGGCAAAGGAGACAAGTAAAAAAAAATACAAAATATAAATTCAACTGATTATTGACAATGCATTTATCCTTAGAAGACTTTTAAATTCTAAAAATTCTAAAAATGCAATGTTTTGATTTTTAAATTTATTGTTAATGCTAATGCACTTTGAGTGGTGAGAAAAATATAATATTTGAATATGTTAATTGAAGAGAAATACAAGTAATGGACTCAATTGTATAAAATAGAATTTAGGGGACTGAATATTATAAATAGCAATCCCAAGTTTCAATGTTGGGTTAGATATATATCTCTAGAGGGGAGTGGAAAAACTTCTTATTTAAGTCCATTACATTTGCTTTTTCTTCTCTAATATGTTTGCAAACTAAAATTATAGAAATCATTACAAATTGCATTGTGGCAAAGGAAACAATTAAAAAAATTACATAATTTAAATTCAATTGATTATTGACAATGCATTTATCCTTAGAAGACTTTCAAATTCTAAAAGTTCTAAAATGGAGTGTTTTGATTTTTAAATTTATTATTAATGTCAATGCATTTTGAGTAGTGAGAAAAACATAATATTTGAATATGTTAATTGAAGAAAAATACAAGTAATGGACTCAATTATATAAAATATACTTTAGTGGATAAATATTATAAATAGTAATCCCAAGCTTAAAAGTTAGGTCCAGCATATATCTTTAGAGGGGAGTGGGGAAACCTCTTTTTAAAGTCCATTGCATTCACTTTTTCTTAAGTAATATGTTTGTATACAAAAATTAGATAAATCATTTAAAATTGCATTGTGGACAAAGGAGACAATTAAAAAAATTACAAAATTTAAATTCAACTAATTATTGACCATGCATTTATCCTTAGAAGACTTTAAAATTCTAAAAATTCTAAAAATGCAGTGTTTTGATTTTTAAATTTATTGTTAATGCTAATGCATTTTGAGTGGTGAGAAAAACATAATAGTTGAATATGTTAATTGAAGATAAATATAAGTAATGACTCAATTATATAAAATTTACTTTAGTGGATGAATATTATAAATAGCAATCCCAAACTTCAAGGTTAGGTCTAGCATATATCTCTAGAGGGGAGTAAGAAACCTCTTATTAAAGTCCATGGCATTTGCCCTTTCTTAAGTTATATGTTTGTACACAAAAATTTGATAAATGATTTCAAATTGCATTTTGTGCCAAAGGAGACAATTAAAAAAAAATTAAAAAATTTAAATTCAACTGATTATTGATAATATATTTATCCTTAGAAGACTTTAAAATTCTAAAAATTTTAAAATGCAATGTTTTAATTTTTAAATTTATTATCAATGCCAATGCAATTTAAATGGTGAGAAAATAAAATATTTGAATAGGTTAATTAAAGAAAAATACAATAACAGACTCAATTGTATAAAATACACTTTAGTAGGAGAAATATTATAAATAAGAATTTGAAGGTTCAATGTTGGGTCAACCATATATCTCTAGAGGGGAGTGGGAAAACTTCTTATTAGAGTCTATTACTTTTGATTTTTCTTAAGTCATAAGATTGAGGTTAAAATTATAGAAATCATTACAAAATGCATTGTGGAAAAGAGACAATTGAAAAAATTACAAAATTTAAATTCAACTAATTATTGACAGTGCATTTATCCCTAGAAGACTTTAAAATTCTAAAAATGGAAAACATGCGATGTTTTGATTTTTAAATTAATTGTTAATACCTTTGCATTTTGAGTGGTGAGAAAAACATAATATTTGTATATGTTAATTGATGAAAAATACAAGAAATGTACTCAATTGTATAAAAATACAATTTAATGCATGAATATTATAAATAGCAATCCCAAGTTTCAATGTTAGGTCAAGCATATATCTCTTAGAGGGGAGTGAGAAAACATCTTATTAAAGTGCATTGCATTTACTTTTTCTTATGTAATATGTTTGCAAACTAAAATTATAGAAATCATTACAAATTGCATTGTGGCAAAATTGACAATTAAAAAACTTATAAAATTTAAATTCAACTAATTATTGACAATGCATTTATCTTTAGAACACTTTAAAATATTAAAATTTAAAAAAATGCAATGTTTGATTTTTTAATATATTGTTAACGCCATTGTATTTTGAATGGTGAGAAAAACATAGTATTTGAATATGTTAATTGAACAAAAATACAAGTAATAGACTCAATTATATAAAATACACTTTGGTGGATGAATATTATAATAGCAATCATATGTTTGCACTTTATAAGTATTTGTTAATGTCATTGAATTTGTTTGTCTTAAGTATTATGTTTGTACACAAAAATTAGACAAATCATTTCAAAATTGCATTGTGGCAAAGGAGATTATTAAAAAAATTACAAAATTTAAATTTAATTGATTACTCACAATGCATTATCCTTAAAAGATTTCAAAAATTTAAAAATTGTAAAATGGAATGTTTTGATTTTTAAATTTATTGTTAATGTCATTGAATTTTGAGTGGCGAGAAAAATAAAATATTTGAATATGTTAATTGAAGAAAAATACAATTAATGGACTCATTGTATAAAATACACTTTAGTGGATGAATTTATAAATAGCAATCCCAAGTTTCAATGTGGGTTAAGCATATATCTCTAAAGGAGAGTGGGAAACTTCTTATTAGAGTCCATTCCATATGCTTTCTCTTAAGTAATATGTTTGTAACAAAAATTATAGAAATTATTACACAATTATATTGTGGCAAAGGAGATAATTAAGAATTTACAAAATTTAAGTTCCATTGATTTATTAACAATGCATTTATCCCTATAAGACTCAAAATGTCTAAAAAATGGAAAAATGCAATGTTTTTATTTCTTTAATATATTTGTCAAGCCATTAAATTTGGATGGAGTGAAAACATCATATTTGAATATGTTAATCGAACAAAAATACTAATAATTGACTCAATTGTATAAAATTACACTTTAGTGGATAAATATTATAATAGCACTCCCAAAATTCAATATTAGGTTACCATATATCTCTAAAGGGAGTGGGAAATTTCTTATTAGAGTCCATTGTATTTGCTTTTTCTTAAGTAATATGTTTATACGCTAAAATTATAGAAATCAATACAAATTGCATTATGGCAAAGGAGACAATGAAGAATTTACAAAATTTAAATTCAACTGATTATTAACAATGCATTTATCCCTATAAGACTTTAAAATTCTAAAGATTGAAAAATGAATGTTATGTTTTTTAATATATTGTTAATGCCATTGCTTTTTAAATGTTGTGAAAAACATAAATATTTAAATATGTTAATTGAACAAAAATACAAGTAATGGACACAATTATATAAAATACACTTTAGTGGATGACTATTATAAATAGCAATCTGAAACTTCAATGACATGTCAACCTTATATTTCTAGAGGAGAGTGGGTAAACTTCTTATTAGAATCTATTGCATTTGCTTTTTTCTTAAGTAATATGTTTGTAGACTAAAAATATAAAAATCATTACAAATTGAATTGTGGCAAAGGGGACAATTAAAAATTTTGGCTAAATTTCAATTCAACTAATTATTGATAATGTCTTTATCCCTAGAAGACTTTAAAATTCTAAAAATTGAAAAAAACATCAATGTTTTGATTTTTTAATAGATTGCTAATGTCATTGCATTTGAATGGTGAGAAAAACATAAATATTGAA
>JAIRCJ010001061.1:7241664-7330587 GCA_020883675.1 Bruguiera gymnorhiza | reverse complement strand
AAATGCAATGTTTTGATTTTTAATATATTGTTAATGCTATTTATTTTGAATGTGAGAAAAACATAAATATTTGAATATGTTAATTGAGCAAAAATACAAGTAATGGACTCAATTGTATAAAATACATTTCAGTGGATGAATATTATAAATAGCAATCCCGAACTCAATGTTGGCTCTGGCATAAACTTCTTATTAGAGTCCATTGCATTTGTTTTTTCTTCAGTAAGATGTTTGCAGACTAAAATATAGAAATGATTACAAATTGCATTGTGCCAAAGGAGACAATTAAGAAATTTTACAAAATTTGAATTCATTTGATTATAACAATGCATTTATCCCTCAAAGAATTTAAACTTCTAAAAATTTTAAAATGCAATATTTTTGATTTTAAATTTATTGTTTATGCCATTACATTTTTAATAGTGAGAAAACATAATATTTAAATATATTAATTGGAGAAAATACAAGTAGTGGCTCAATTGTATAAAATACACTTTGGAGGATGAATATATAAATAGCAATCTCAAACTTTAATGTTGAGTTAAGTATATATCTCTATACTAGAGTGGGGAAAGCTTTTATTAGAGTCCATTGAATTTGCTTTTTCTTAAGTAATATGTTTGTACAAAAAAATTAGATAAATTATTTCAAATTAAATTGTGGCAAAGGAGATAATTAAAAAATTACAAAATTTAAATTCAACAGATTATTGTAAAAATCCAATGTTTTGATTTTTAAATTTGTAGTTAATGCCATTGCAATTTGAATGGTGAGAAAAACATAATATTTGAATATGCTAATTGAAGAAAAATACAAGTAATGGACTCAATTGTATAAAATACACTTTAGTGGATGAATATTATAAATAATAATTCCCAATCTTCAAAGTTGGGTTAAGCATATATCTCTATACCAGAGTAGGAAAACTTTTTATTAGAAACCATTGCATTTGCTTTTTCTTATGTAATATGTTTGTACACAAAAAATTAGTTAAATCTTTTCATATGTATTATGACAAGTTTTAATGTTGGTCTTAAACATATATCTCTAGAGGGGAGTGGGAAAACATATTATTAGAGTCCATTCTAGTTTCTTTTCCATAAGTAATATGTTTACAAACTAAAATTATAGAGATCATTACAAATTGCATTGTGGCAAAGGAGACAATTAAGAAATTTACGAAATTTAAATTCAACAGATTATTAACAAGGCCTTTATCCCTTTAAGACAGTATATTCCTAAAAATTGAAAAAATGTAATGTTTTGATTTTTTTAATATATTGTTAATGCCCTTTCATTTTAAATGGAGTGAAAAGCATAATATTTGAATATGTTAATTCAACAAAAATACAAGTAATGCACTCAATTGAATAAAAAACACTTTAGAGGATGAATATTACAAATAGCAATCCTAAGCTTCAATGTTAGGTCAAGCATATATCCCTATAAGGGACTTGGAAAACCTCTTATTAAAATCCATTGTATTTGTCTTTTCTTAAGTAATATGTTTACAAACTAAAATTATAGACATCATTACAAATTGCATTGTGGCAAAGGAGACAACTAAAAAATTTACAAAATTACATTCAACTAATTATTAACAACGTATTTATCCCCATAAAATTGTAAAATTCTGAAAATTGAAAAAATGCAATGTTTGATTTTTTAATATATTGTTAATGTCGTTGCATTTTGGATAGAGTGAAAAACATAATATTTGAATTTGTTAATTGAACCATAATACAAGTAATTGACTGAATTTTATAAAATTACACTTTAGTGAATGAATATTATAAATGGCAATCGTAAGTTTCAATGTTTGGTGAAAGGCATGTTTGATTTTAAATGCAATATTTTGATTTTGTCATATATTGTTAATGCTCTTTGATTTTAAATGGAGTGAAAGACATAATATTTGAATATGTTAATTCAACAAAAAGACAAACAATGGACTTAATTGAATAAAAAACACTTTAGTGGATGAATATTACAAATTGGAATCCTAAGTTTCAATGTTGGGTCAAGTATATATCTCTAGAATGGAGTGGGAAAATTTCTTATTAGAGTCCATTGCACTTGTTTTTTCCTACGTAATATGTTTGTAGACTAAAATTATATAAATCATTAGAAATTACATTGTCACGAAGAACACAATTAAGAAATTTAGAAATTTAAATTCAACTGATTATTAACAACGTATTTATCCTTATAAGACTGTAAAATTCTGAAAATTGAAAAAATGCAATGCTCTGATTTTTTTAATATATTGTTAATGTCATTTCATTTTACAAGGAGTGAAAAGCAAAATATTAGAATATGTTAATTCAACAAAAATATAAGTAATGATCTCAATTGTATAAAACACACTTTAATGGATGAATATTATAAATAGCAATCATAATTTTCAATGTTGGGTCAAGCATATATCATTAGAGGGGAGTGGGAAAACTTCTTATTAGGGTCCATTGTATTTGCTTTTTCTTAAGTACAATGTTTGTAGATTGAAATTATAGAAATCATTACAAATTGCATTGTGGCGAGGGAGATATTTAAGAAATTTACAAAATTTAAATTCAACTGATTATTAACAATACATTTATCCTTATAAGACTCTAAAATTTTGAAAATTGAAAAAATGCAACGTTTTGATTTTTTAATATAATGTTAATGCCCTTTCATTTTAAATAGAGTGAAAATCATAATATTTGAATATGTTCATTCAACAAAAATACAAGTAATGGACTCAATTGAATAAAAAACACTTTAGTGGATGAATAGTACAAATTGGAATTCTAAGTTTCAATGTTGGATCAAGCATATATCTCTAGAGGGGAGTGGGAAAGGTTCTTATTCGGGTCCATTGTATTTGCTTTTTCTTAAGTAATATGTTTCTAGACTAAAATTATATAAATCATTACAAATTGCATTGTGGCAATGGGGATAATTAAGAAATTTACAAAATTTAAATTCAATTGATTATTAACAATACATTTAACCCTATAGGACTCTAAAATTCTGAAAATCGAAAAAATGCAATCTTTTGATTTTTTTTTAATATATTGTTAATGCCCTTTCATCCTAAATGGAGTGAAAAGTATAATATTTAAATATGTTAATTTAACAAAAATACAATTAATGGACTCAACTAAATAAAAAACTTCTTATTATGGTGCATTGTATTTGCTTCTTCCTAAGTAAGATGTTTGTAGACTAAAATTATAGAAATCATTACAAATTGCATTATGGCAATGGAGATAATGAAGAAATTTACAAAATATAAATTCAACTAATTATTAACAATGTCTTTATCCCTATAAGACTATAAAATTTTGAAAATTGAAAAAATACAAAGCTTTAATTTTTTAATATAATGTTAATGCCCTTTCATTTTAAATGGAGTGAAAAGCATAATATTTGAATATGTTAATTAAACAAGGAAACAAGTAATGGACTCAATTGAATAAAAAACACTTTAGTGGATGAATATTACAAATTGGAATCCTAAACTTCAAAGTTGTGTCATGTATATATCTCTATAAGGGAGAGGGAAAACTTCTTATTAGGGTCCATTGTATTTGTTTTTTTTTAAGTAAGATGTTTGCAAACTAAAATTATAGAAATCAATAAAAATTACATTATGGCAAGGTAGATAATTAAGAAATTTACAAAATTTAAATTCAATCGATTATTAATAATACATTTAACTCTATCGGACTCTAAAATTCTGAAAATTGAAAAAATGCAAGGTTTTAATTTTTTAATATATTTTTAGAGCCCTTTCATTTTAAATGGAGTGAAAAGCATAATATTTGAATAAGTTAATTCAACAAAAATACAAGTAATGGATTTAATTGAATAAAAAACACTTTAGTGGATGAATAGTACAAATTGGAATCCTAAGTTTCAATGTTGGGTCAAGCATATATCTCTAGAGGGGAGTGGGAAAGGTTTTCATTCGGATCCATTGTATTTGCTTTTTCTTAAGTAATATGTTTGTAGACTAAAATTATATAAATCATTACAAATTGCATTGTGGCAATGGGGATAATTAAGAAATTTACAAAATTTAAATTTAACTGATTATTAACAATACATTTAACCCTATAGGACTCTAAAATTCTGAAAATCAAAAAAATGCAATCTTTTGATTTTTTAATATATTGTTAATGCCCTTTCATCCTAAATGGAGTGAAAAGCATAATATTTGAATATGTTAATTTAACAAAAATACAATTAATGGACTCAATTGAATAAAAAACTTCTTATTTGGGTCTATTGTATTTGCTTCTTCTTAAGTAAGATGTTTGTAGACTAAAATTATAGAAATCATTACAAATTGCATTGTGGCAATGGAGATAATTGAGAAATTTACAAAATATAAATTCAACTGATTATTAACAACGTCTTTATCCCTATAAGACTATAAAATTTTGAAAATTGAAATAATGCAAAGTTTTGATTTTTTAATATAATGTTAATGCCCTTTCATTTTAAATAGAGTGAAAAGCATAATATTTGAATATGTTAATTAAACAAGAAAACAAGTAATGGACTCAATTGAATAAAAAACACTTTAGTGGATGAATATTACAAATTGGAATTCTAAACTTCAATATTGGGTCAAGCATATATCTCTAGAGCAGATTGGGAAAACTTCTTATTAGAGTCCATTACATTTGTTTTTTCTTAAGTAATATGCTTGCAGACTAAAATTATAGAAATAATTACAAATTGCATTGTGACAATGGAGATAACTAAGAAATTTACAAATTTAAATTCAACTGATTATTAAAAATACATTTATCCCTATAAGACTCTAAAATTCTGAAAATTGAAAAAATGCATTGTTTTGACTTTTAATATATTGTTAATGTCCTTTCATTTTAAATGGAGTGAAAAGTATAATATTTGAATATGTTAATTCAACAAAAATACGAGTAATGGATTTAATTGAATAAAAAACACTTTAGTCGATGAATATTACAAATTGGAATCCTAAACTTCAATGATAGGTCATGCAAATATATCTAGAGGGGAGTGGGAAAACCTTTTATTATGGTCCACTGTATTTGCTTTTTTTTAAGTAAGATGTTTGCAGACTAAAATTATAGAAATCTTTACAAATTGTACTATGGCAAGGGAGATAATTAAGAAATTTACAAAATTTAAATTTAACTGATTATTAACAACACTTTTATCCCTATAAGACTCTAAAATTCTGAATAATGAAAAAATGCAATGTTTTGATTTTTTAATATATTGTTAATGCCCTTTCATTTTAAACGAAGTGAAAAGCATAATATTTGAATATGTTAATTCAACAAAAATACAAGTAACAGACTCAATTGAATAAAAAACACTTTTGTGGATAAATATTACAAATTGGAATTCTAAACTTCAATATTGGGTCAAGCATATATCTCTAGAGCAGATTGGGAAAACTTCTTATTAGAGTCCATTACATTTGTTTTTTCTTAAGTAATATGCTTACAGACTAAAATTATAGAAATAATTACAAATTGCATTGTGATAATGGAGATAACTAAGAAATTTACAAAATTTAAATTTAACTGATTATTAAAAATACATTTATCCCTATAAGACTCTAAAATTCTGAAAATTGAAAAAATGCAATGTTTTGATTTTTTTAATATATTGTTAATGCCTTTTCATTTTAAATGGAGTGAAAAGCATAATATTTGAATATGTTAATTCGAGAAAAACACAAGTAACGGATTAAATTCAATAAAAAACACTTTAGTCGATGAATATTACAAATTGGAATCCTAAACTTCAATGATGGGTCATGCATATATCTCTAGAAAGGAATGGGAAAACTTCTTATTAGGGTTCATTGTATTTGTTTTTTCTTAGGTAAGATGTTTGCAGACTAAAATTATAAAAATCATTACAAATTGCATTGTGGCAAGGGTGATAATTAAGAAATTTACAAAATTTGAATTCAACTCATTATTAATAATACATTTAATCCTATAAGACTCTAAAATTCTGAATATTGAAAATTTGCAATGTTTTGATTTTTTAATATATTGTTAATGGCCTTTCATTTAAAATGGAGTGAAAAACATAATATTTGAATATTTTCATTCAACAAAAGACAAGTAGTGGGCTCAATTGAATAAAAAACACTTTAGTGGATGAGTATTACAAATTGGTATCCTAAGTTTCAATGTTGGGTCAGGCATATATCTCTAGAGGAGAGTGGAAAAACTTCTTATTAGGGTCCATTGTATTTGTTTTTTCTTAAGTAAGATGTTCGTAGACTAAAATTATGGAAATGATTAGAAATTGCATTGTGGCGAAGAATACAATTAAGAAATTTACAAAATTTAAATTCAACTGATTATTAACAATGTATTTATTTTTATAAGACTGTTAAATTGAAAAAATGCAATGCTCTAATTTTTTTAATATATTGTTAATGCCATTTCATTTTACATGGAGTGAAAAGTATAATATTTGAATATCTTAATTCAACAAAAATACAAGTAATGAACTCAATTGTATAAAATACAATTTTGTGGATAAATATTATAAATAGCAATCACAATTTTCAATGTTAGGTCAAGCATATATCTCTAAAGGGAGTGAGAACACTTCTTATTAAGGTCCATTGTATTTGCTTTTTTTAAGTAAGATGTTTGTAGATTAAAATTATTGAAATCATTACAAATTTCATTGTGACTTTGGAGATAAGTAAGAAATTTACAAAATTTAAATTCAATTGATTATTAACAATACATTTATCCCTATAAGAATCTAAAAATCTGAAAATCGAAAAAATGCAATCTTTTGATTTTTTAATATATTGTTAATGCCCTTTCATCCTAAATGGAGTGAAAAGCATAATATTTGAATATGTTAATTTAACAAAAATACAAGTAATGGACTCAATTGAATAAAAAAACACTTTTGTGGATGAATATTACAAATTAGAATCCTAAACTTCAAGGTTGGGTCAAGTATATATCTATAGAGGGGAGTGGAAAACTTCTTATTAAGGTCTATTATATTTGCTTTTTCTTAGGTAAGATGTTTGCAAACTAAAATTATAGAAATCATTACATATTGCATTATGGCAAGGGAGATAATTAAAAAATTTACAAAATTTAAATTCAACTCATTATTAACAACACATTTATCCCTATAAGATTCTAAAATTCTGAAAATGGAAAAAATGCAATGTTGGGTCAAGCATATATCTCTAGAGGGGAGTGGGAAAAATTCTTATTAGAGTCCATTGCATTAGTTTTTTTCTTAAGTAATATGTTTGCAAACTAAAATTACAGAAATCATTAGAAATTGCATTATGGTGAAGAACACAATTAAGAAATTTAAAAAATTTAAATTTAAATGCTCATAAAAAATATATTTATCCTTATAAGACTGTAAAATTCTAAAAATTGAAAAAATGCAATGCCTTGATTTTTTTAATATATTGTTAATGTCATTTCATTTTACATGGAGTGAAAAGCAAAACATTAGAATATGTTAATTCAACAAAAATACAAGTAATGAACTCAATTGTTTAAAATACACTTTAGTGGATCAATATCATAAATAGCAATCATAATTTTCAATGTTGGGTCAAGCATAAATCTCTAAAGGGAAGTGGGAAAACTTTTTATTAGGGTCCATTGTATTTGCTTTTTCTTAAGTAAGATGTTTGTAAACTAAAATTATAGAAATCATTACAAATTGCATTATGGCAAGGGAGATATTTAAGAAATTTACAAAATTTAAATTCAACTATTTATTAACAATACATTTATCGCTATAAGACTATAAAATTTTGAAAATTGAAAAAATGCAAAGTTTCGATTTTTTAATATAATGTTAATGCCCTTTCATTTTAAATGGAGTGAAAAGCCTAATATTTGAATATGTTAATTCAACAAAAATACAGGTAATGGACTCAATTGAATAAAAAACACTTTAGTGGATGAATATTACAAAGTGGAATCCTAAACTTCAATGTTGGGTCAAGCATATATCTCTATAGGGGAGTGGAAAAACTTCTTATTAGGTTCCATTGTATTTGCTTCTTCTTAAATAAGATGTTTGCAGACTAAAATTATAGAAATCATTACAAATTGCATTGTGGCGTGGGAGATATTTAAGAAATTTACAAAATTTAAATTCAACAGATTATTAACAATACATTTATCCCAATAAGAGTTTACAATTCTGAAAATTGAAAAAATGCAATGTTTTGATTTTTTAATATATTATTAATCCCCATTCATTTTAAATGGAGTGAAAAGTATAATATTTGAATAATTTAATTCAACAAAAATACAACTAATTGACTCAATTGAATAAAAAACACTTTAGTGGATGAATATTACAAATTGGAATCCTTAGTTTCAATGTTGTGTCAAGCATATATCTCTAGAGGAGAGTGAGAAAACTTCTTATTATAGTCCATTGCATTTGTTTTTTCTTAAGTAATATGTTTGTAGACTAAATTTATAGAAATCATTAGAAATTGCATTATGGCAAAGAACACAATTAAGCAATTTAGAAGATTGAAATTGAACTGATTATTAACAACGTATTTATCTTTATAAGACTGTAAAATTCTTAAAATTGAAAAAATGCAATGCTCCAATTTTTTTAATATATTGTTAATGTCATTTCATTTTACATGGAGTGAAAAGCAAAATATTAGAATATGTTAATTCAGCAAAAATACAAGTAATGAACTCAATTGTATAAAATACAATTTTGTGTATAAATATTATAAATAGTAATCATAATTTTCAATGTTGGGTCAAGCATATATGTCTATAGGGGAGTGGGAAAACTTTTTATTAGAGTTCATTGTATTTGCTTTTCTTAAGTAAGATGTTTGTAGACTAAAATTATAGAAATCGTTACAAATTGCAATGTGGCAATAGAGATAATTAAGAAATCTACAAAAATTAAATTCAACTAATTATTAACAATGCCTTTATACTTATAAGACTATAAAATTTTGAAAATTGAAAAATTGCAAAGTTTCAATTTTTAATATAATGTTAATGCCCTTTCGTTTTAAATGGAGTAAAAAGCATAATATTTGAATATATTAATTCAACAAAATACAAGTAATGAACTCAATTCAATAAAAAAATACTTTAATGGATGAATATTAAAAATTGGAATCCTAAACCTCAATGTTGGGTCATGTATATATCTCTATATGGGAGTGGGAAAATTTCTTATTATGGTCCATTGTATTCGCTTTTTCTTAAATAAGATGTTTGTAGACTAAAATTATAGAAATCAATACAAATTGCATTGTAGCAAAAGAGATAATTAAGAAATTTATAAAATTTAAATTCAACTAATTATTAACAACACATTTATCCCCATAAGACTCTAAAATTCTGAAAATTAAAAAAATGCAATGTTTTGATTTTTTAATATATTGTTTATGCCCTTTTATTTTAAATGGAGTGGAAAGCATAATATTTGAATAAGTTAATTCAACAAAAATACAAGTAATGGACTTAATTCAATAAAAAACACTTTAATGGATGAATATTACAAATTGGAATCCTAAACCTCAATGTTAGGTCATGCATATATCTCTATAGGGGAGTAGGAAAACTTCTTATTAGGGTCCATTGTATTCGCTTTTTCTTAAATAAGATGTTTGTAGACTAAAATTATAGAAATCAATACAAATTGCATTGTGGCAAAAGAGATAATTAAGAAATTTATAAAATTTAAATTCAACTAATTATTAACAACACATTTATCCCCATAAGACTCTAAAATTCTTAAAATTGAAAAAATGCAATGTTTTGATTTTTTAATATATTGTTTATACCTTTTCATTTTAAATGGAGTGGAAAGCATAATATTTGAATAAGTTAATTCAACAAAAATACAAGTAATGGACTCAATTCAATAAAAAACACTTTAATGGATGAATATTAGAAATTGGAATGCTAAACCTCAATGTTGGGTCATGCATATATCTTTATAAGGGAGTGGGAAAACTTCTTATTAGGGTCCATTGTATTTGCTTTTTCTTAAATAAGGTGTTTGGAGACTAAAATTATAGAAATCAATACAAATTGCATTATGGCAAGGGAGATATTTAAGAAATTTACAAAATTTAAATTCAATCGATTATTAATAACACATGTACCCCTATAAGACTTTAAAATTTTGAAAATTGAAAAAATACAATGTTTTGATTTTTTAATATATTGTTAATGCCCTTCAATTTTAGATCGAGTGAAAAGTATAATATTTGAATAAGTTAATTCAACAAAAATACAAGTAATGAACTCAATTCAATAAAAAAACACTTTAATGGATGAATATTACAAATTGGAATCCTAAACCTTAATGTTAGGTCATGCATATATCTCTATAGGGGAGTGGGAAAACTTCTTATTAGGGTCCATTGTATTTGCTTTTTCTTAAGTAAGATGTTTGCAAATTAAAATTATAGAAATCATTACAAATTGCATTGTGGTAATGAAGATAATTAAGAAATTTACAAAATTTGAATTCAACAAATTTTTAACAATACATTTATCCTCATAAGACTCTAAAATTTTGAAAATTGAAAAAATTCAAAGTTTTGATTTTTTAATATATAGTTTGCGCCCTTTCATTTTAAATAGAGTGAAAAGCATAATATTTGAACAGGTTAATTCAATAAAAATACAAGTAATGGACTTAATTGAATAAAAAACACTTTTGTGGATGAATAATACAAAGTGGAATCCTAAACTTCAATGTTGGTTCATGCGTCTATCTCTAAAGGCGAGTGGGAAAATTTTTTAGTAGAGTCCATTGCATTTGTTTTCTCTTAAGTAATATGTTTGCAGACTAAAATTACAAAAATCATTCGAAATTGCATTGTGGCGAAGAACACGATTAAGAAATTTAGAAAATTTAAATTCAAATGATTATAAAAAATGTATTTATCCTTATAAGATTGTAAAATTCTGAAAATTGAAAAAGTGCAATGCTTTGATTTTTTTAATATATTGTTAATGCCATTTCATTGTACATGGAGTAAAAAGGAAAATATTAGAATATGTTAATTCAACAAAAATACAAGTAATGAACTCAATTCTTTAAAATACACTTGAATGGATCAATATTATAAATAACAATCATAATTTTCAATGTTGGGTCAAGCATATATCACTAGAGGGGAGTGGGAAAACTTCTTATTAAGGTCCATTGTATTTGCTTTTTCTTAAGTACAATGTTTGTAGACTGAAATTATAGAAATCATTACAAATTGCATTGTGACGAGGGAGATATTTAAGAAATTTACAAAATTTAAATTCAACTGATTATTAACAATACATTTATCCCTATAAGACTCGAAAATTCTAAATATTGAAAAAATACAATGTTTTGATTTTTTAATATATTGCTAATGCCCTTTCATTTTAAAGGGAGTGAAAAGCATAATATTTGAATATGTTAATACAACAAAAATACAAGTAATGGACTCAATTGAATAAAAAACACTTTAGTGAATGAATATTATAAAGTGGAATCCTAAATTTCAATGTTGGGTCAGGCATATATCTCTATAGGGTAGTGGAAAAACTTCTTGTTAGGGTCCATTCTATTAGCTTTTCCTTAAGTTAGATGTTTGGAGACTAAAATTATAGAAATCAATACCAATTGCATTGTGGCAAGGGAGATAATTAAGAAATTTATAGAATTTAAATTCAACAGATTATTAACAATACATTTATCCTTTTAAGACTCTAAAATTCTAGAAATTGAAAAAATGGAATGTTTTGATTTTTGAATAAATTCTTAATGCCCTTTCATTTTAAATAGAGTGAAGAGCATAATATTTGAATAAGTTAATTCAACAAAAATACAAGTAATGGACTCAATTGAATAAAAAACACTTTCGTGGATGAATATTACAAATTGGAATCCTAAACTTCAATGTTGGGTCATGCACATATCTCTAAAGGGTAGTGGGAAGACTTCTTATTAAGGTCCATTGTATTTGCTTTTTCTTAAGTAAGATGTTTGCAGACTAAAATTATAGAAATCATTACATATTGCATTGTGGCAAGGGAGATAATTAGAAAATTTACAAAATCTAAATTCAACTCATTATTAACAACACATTTATCCCTATAACACATTTGTCATATATTGTTAATGCTCTTTGATTTTAAATGGAGTGAAAGGTATAATATTTGAATATGTTAATTCAACAAAAAGACAAGCAATGGACTCAATTGAATAAAAAACACTTTAGTAGATGAATATTACAAATTGGAATCCTAAGTTTCAATGTTGGGTCAAGTATATATCTCTAAAATGGAGTGGGAAAATTTTTTATTAGAATCCATTGCATTTGTTTTTCTTACGTAATATGTTTGCAGACTAAAATTATAGAAATCATTAGAAATTGCATTGTGGCAAAGAACACAATTAAGAAATTTAGAAAAGTTAATTCCAACTGACTATTAACAAAGTATTTATATTTATAAGACTGTAAAAGTTTGAAAATTGAAAAAATTCAATGCTCTCACTTTTTTAATATATTGTTAATGTCATTTCATTTTACATGGAGTGAAAAGGAAAATATTAGAATATGTTAATTCAACAAAAATACAAGTAATAAACTCAATTGTTTAAAATACACTTAAGTGGATCAATATTATAAATAGCAATCATTATTTTCAATGTTGGGTCAAACATATATCTCTTGTGGGAAGTGGGAAAACTTCTTATTAGGGTCCTTTGTATTTGCTTTTTCTTAAGTAAGATGTTTGTAGACGAAGATTATAGAAATCATTACAAATTGCATTGTGGAAAGGGAGATATTTAAGAAATTTACAAAATTTAAATTCAACTAATTATTGACAATACATTTATCCTTATAAGACTCTAAAATTCTAAAAATTGAAAAAAATGCAATGTTTTGATTTTTTAATATAATGTTAATGCCCTTTCATCTTAAATGGAGTGAAATGCGTAATATTTGAATATGTTAATTTAATATAAATGGAAGTAATGGACTCAATTGAATAAAAAACACTTTCGTGGATGAATATTACAAATTGGAATCCTAAGTTTCAATGTTGGGTCAAGCATATATCTCTATAGGGAGTGGGAAAACTTCTTATTAGTATCCATTCTATTTGCTTTTTCTTAAGTAAGATGTTGGAGACTAAAATTATAGAAATCATTACAAATTGCATTGTGGCAAGGGAGATATTTAAGAAATTTAGAAAATTTAAATTCAATCGATTATTAACAATACATTTCTCCCTATAAGACTCTAAAATTCTGAAAATTGAAAAAATGCAATGTGTTGATTTTTTAATATATTGTTAATGTCCTTTCATTTTAAATGGAGTGAAAAGCATAATATTTGAATATGTTAATTCAACAAAAATACAAGTAATGGACTCAATCGAATAAAAAACACTTTAGTGGATGAATATTATAAATTTGAATCTCAAACCTCAATGTTAGGTCATGCATATATCTCTATAGGGGAGTGGGAAAACTTCTTATTAGGGTCCATTGTATTTGCTTTTTCTTAAGTAAGATGTTTGTAGACTAAAATTATAGAAATCAATGCAAATCACTTTGTGGCAAGGGAGATAATTAAAAAATTTACAAAATTTAAATTCAACTGATTATTAACAACACGTTTATCCCCATAAGACTCTAAAATTCTAAAAATTGAAAAAATGCAATGTTTTGAATTTTTAATATGTTGTTAATGCCCTTTCATTTTAAATGGAGTGAAATGCATAATATTTGAATATGTTAATTCAACAAAAATACAAGTATTAGACTCAATTGAATAAAAAAACACTTTAGCAAACAATATTACAAGTTAGAATCCTAAGTTTCAATGTTGGGTCAAACATATATCTCTGAAGGGGAGTGGGAAAACTTCTTATTAGAGTCCATTGCATTTGTTTTTTCTTAAGTAATATGTTTGTAGACTAAAATTACATAAATCATCAGAAATTGCATTGTGGCGAAGAACACAATTAAGAAATTTAGAAAATTTAAATTCAAATGATTATAAAAAACGTATTTATCCTTATAAGTCTGTAAAATTCATAAAAATGAAAAAGTGCAATACTTTGATTTTTTAAATATATTGTTAATGCATTTTCATTGTACATGGAGTGAAAAGGAAAATATTAGAATATATGTTAATTGAACAAAAATTCAAATAATAAACTCAATTGTTTAAAATACATTTTAGTAGATCAATATTATAAATAGCAATCATAATTTTCAATGTTAGGTCAAGCATATATCTCTAAAGGGGAGTGGGAAAACTTCTTACAACAAAAATACAAGTAATGGACTTAATTGAAGAAAAAATACTTTAGTGGATGAATATTACAAAGTGGAATCCTAAACTTCAATGGTACGTCAGGCATATATGTCTAGAGGGGAGTAGGAAAACTTCTTATTAGGGTCCATTGTATTGGCTTTTTCTTTAGTAAGATGTTTGTAGTCTAAAATTATAGAAATCAATACAAATTGCTTTGTGACAATAGAGATAATTAAGAAATTTACAAAATTTAAATTCAACTGATTATTAACAATACATTTATCCCTATAAGACTCTAAAATTCTGAATATTGAAAAAATGCAATGTTTTGATTTTTTAATATATTGCTAATACCCTTTCATTTTAAATAAAGTGAAAAGCATAATATTTGAATATGTAAATTCAACAAAAATACAAGTAATGGACTCAATTCAATAAAAAATACTTTAGTGGATTAATATTACAAATTGGAAACCTAAACCTCAATGATGGGTCATGCATATATCTCTATAGGGGAGTGGGAAAACTTCTTATTAAGGTCCACTGTATTCACTTTTTCTTAAGTAAGATGTTTGTAGGCTAAAATTATAGAAATCAATGCAAATTGCATTGTCACAAGGGAGATAATTAAGAAATGTAGAAAATTTAAATTCAACTGATTATTAACAATACATTTATCTCTATAAGACTCTAAAATTTTAAATATTGAAAGAATGCGATGTTTTGATTTTTTAATATATTTTTAATGCCCTTTCATTTTAAACAGAGTGAAAAGAATAATATTTGAATATTTTAATTGAACCAAAATACAAGTAATGGACTTAATTGAATAAAAAACACTTTAGTGGATGAATATTACAAATTAGAATCCTAAGTTTCAATGTTGGGTCAAGTATATATCCCTAAAATGGAGTGGGAAAATTTCTTATTAGAGTCCATTACATTTGTTTTTTCTTATGTAATATGTTTGCAGACTAAAATTATAGAAATCAATACAAAGTGCATTGTGGCAAGAGAGATAATTAAGAAATTTACAAAATTTAAATTCAGCTAATTATTAACAACACATTTATCCCTATAAGACTCTAAAATTCTGAATATTGAAAAAATGTAATGTTTTGATTTTTTAATATATTTTTAATGCCTTTCATTTTAAACAGAGTGAAAAGAATAATATATGAATATGTTACTTAAACAAAAATACACGCAATGGACTCAATCTAATAAAAAATACTTTAGTGGATGAATATTAAAAATTGGAATCCATAGTTTCAATGTTGGGTCAAGCATATATCTCTAGAGCGGACTGGGAAAACTACTTATTAGAGTGCATTGCATTTGTTTTTTCTTAAGTAAGATGTTTACAGACTAAAATTATAGAAATCAATATAAAGTGCATTATGGCAAGAGAGATAATTAAGAAATTTACAAAATTTAAATTCAACTCATTATTAACAACACATTTATCCTTATAAGACTCTAAAATTCTGAATATTGAAAAAATGTAATGTTTTGATTTTTTAATATATTGTTAATGCCCTTTGATTTAAAATGGAGTGAAAAGTTTAATATTTGAATATGTTAATTCAACAAAAATACAAGCAATGGACTCAATTGAATAAAAAACACTTTAGTGGATGAATATTACAAATTGGAATCCTAGGTTTCAATGTTGGGTCAAGTATATATCTTTAGAATGGAGTGAGAAAATTTCTTATTAGAGTCCATTGTATTTGTTTTTTCTTACCTAATATGTTTGCAGACTAAAATTACAGAAATCATCAGAAATTGCATTGTGGCGAAGAACATAATTAAGAAATTTAGAAAATTTAAATTCAACTGACTATTAACAACGTATTTATCTTTATAAGATTGTAAAATTTTGAAAAGTGAAAAAATGTAATGCTCTGATTTTCTTAATATATTGTTAATGTCATTTCATTTTACATGGAGTGAAAAGAAAAATATTAGAATATGTTAATTCAACAAAAATAAAAGTAATGAACTTAATTGTTTAAAATACACTTTTATGGATCAATATTATAAATAGCAATCATTATTTTCAATGTTGGGTCAAACATATATCTCTAGTGGGGAGTGAGAAAACTTCTTATTAGGGTCCATTATGTTTGCTTCTTCTTAAGTAAGATGTTTGCAAACTAAAATTATAGAAATCATTACAAATTGCATTGTGGCAAGGGTGATAATTAAGAAATTTACAATATTTAAATTTAACTGTTTAGTAACAACACATTTATTCCTATAAGACTTTAAAATTCTGAAAATTAAAAAAATGCAATATTTTTCAATATATTGTTAATGCCCTGTCATTTTGAATAAAGTGAAAAGCATAATATTTGAATATGTTGATTTAACAAAAATACAAGTAATAGACTCAATTGAATAAAAAACACTTTAGTAGATGAATATTACAAAGTGGAATCCACAACTTCAATGTTGGGTCATGCATGTATCTCTATATGGGAGTAGAAAAACTTCTTATTAGGGTCCATTATATTTGCTTTTTCTTAAATAAGATGTTTGGAGAATAAAATTATAAAAATCAATACAAATTGCATTGTGGCATGAGACATAATTAAGAAATTTACAAAATTTAAATTCAACTGATTATTAAAAATATCCTTATAAGACTCTAAAATTCTGAATATTGAAAAAATACAATGTTTTGATTTTTTAATATATTGCTAATGCCCTTTCATTTTAAATAGAGTGAAAAGTATAATATTTGAATATGTAAATTCAACAAAAATACAAGTAATGGACTCAATTCAATAAAAAATACTTTAGTGGATTAATATTACAAATTGGAAACCTAAACCTCAAAGATGGGTCATGCATATATCTCTATAGGAATGTGGAAAAACTTCTTATTAGAATTCATTGTATTCGGTTTTCCTTAAGTAATATGTTTGTAGACTAAAATTATAGAAATCAATGCAAATCCAATTGTGGTAAGGGAGATAATTAAGAAATTTACAAAATTTAAATTCAACTGATTATTAACAACATGTTTATCCCCATAAGACTCTAAAATTCTAAAAATTGAAAAAATGCAATGTTTTGATTTTTTAATATGTTGTTAATGCCCTTTCATTTTAAACGGAGTGAAATGCATAATATTTGAATATGTTAATTCAACAAAAATACAAGTATTGGACTCAATTACATAAAAAAACACTTTAATGGATGAATATTACAAATTAGAATCCTAAACCTCAATGATGAGTCATGCATATATCTCTACAGGGGAGTAGGAAAACTTTTTATTAGGGTCTATTGTATTTGCTTTTTCTTAAGTAAGATGTTTGTAGTTTAAAATTATAGAAATCATCACAAATTGCAATGTGGCAATGGAGATAGTTAAGAAATTTACAAAATTTAAATTCAACTAATTATTAACACCTTTATACCTATAAAATTATAAAATTTTGAAAATTGAAAAAATGCAAAGTTTTAATTTTTTAATATAATATTAATGCTCTTTTATTCCATATGGAGTGAAAAGCATAATATTTGAATCTATTAATTTAACAAAAATACAAGTAATGGACTCAATCGAATAAAAAACACTTTAGTGGCAAGGGACATAATTAAGAGATTTACAAAATTTAAATTCAACTACTTATTAACAATACATTTATCCCTATAATACTCTAAAATTCCGAAAATTGAAAAAATGGAAGGTTTTGATTTTTTAATATATTGTTAATGCCCTTTCATTTTATATAGAGTGAAAAGGATA
This sequence comes from Bruguiera gymnorhiza, assembly GCA_020883675.1. Lineage (NCBI taxonomy): Eukaryota > Viridiplantae > Streptophyta > Magnoliopsida > Malpighiales > Rhizophoraceae > Bruguiera > Bruguiera gymnorhiza. The sequence goes on along the minus strand of JAIRCJ010001061.1, from coordinate 7,312,504 downwards.
ATATTTGAATATATTAATTGAACAAAAATACACGTAATAGACTCAATTCAATAAAAAACACCTTGGTGGATGAATCTTATGAATTGGAATCCTAAACCTCAATGTTGGGTCATGCATATATCTCTGCAGGGGAGCGGGAAAACTTCTTATTAAGGTCCATTATATTTCCTTTTTCTTAAATAAGATGTTTGCAAATTAAAATTATAGAAATCATTACAAATTGTATTGTGAAAAGGGAGATATTTAAGAAATTTACAAAATTTAAATTTAACTGATTATTAACAACATATTTATCCCTATAAGACTCCAAAATTCTGAAAATTGAAAAAATGCAATGTTTTGATTTTTTTCATATATCGTTAATGCCTTTTCATTTTTAATGGAGTGAAAAGCATAATATTTAAATACGTTAATTAATAAAAAAATACAAATAATGGACTCAATTCAATAAAAAACACTTTGGCGGATGAATATTACGAATTGGAATATTAAACCTTAATGTTGGGTTAGGCATATATCTCTATAGGGGAGTGGGAAAACTCCTTATTAGGGTCCATTGTATTTGTTTTTTCTTAAATAAAATGTTTGCAGATTAAAATTATAGAAATCAATACAAATTGCATTGTGGCAAGGGAGATAATTAAGAAATTTACAAAATTTAAATTCAACTGATTATTAACAACACATTTATCCCTATAAGAATCTAAAATTCTCAAAATTGAAAAAATGCAAAGTTTTGATTTTTTACTAAATTGTTAATGCCCTTTCATTTTAAATAGAGTCAAAAGCATAATATTTGAATATGTTAATTCAACAAAAATACAAGTAATGGACTCAATTCAATAAAAAACACTTTGGTGGATGAATCTTACAAATTGGAATCCTAAACCTCAATGTTAGGTCATGCATATATCTCTATAGGGGAGTGGGAAAACTTCTTATTAGGATCTACTGTATATGCTTTTTCTTAAATAAGATGTTTGCAGACTAAAATTATAGAAAACAATACAAATTGCATTGTGGCATGGGAGATAATTAAGAAATTTATAAAACTTAAATTCTACTGATTATTAACAACACATTTATCCCTATAAGACTCTAAAATTCTTAAAATTGAAAAAATGCAATGTTTTGATTTTTTAATATATTGTTAATGTCCTTTCATTTTAAATAGAGTGAAAAATATAATATTTGAATATGTTAATTCCACAAAAATACAAGTAATGAACACAATTGTATAAAATACACCTTAGTGGATGAATATTATAAATAGCAATCATAATTTTCATTGTTGGGTGAAACATATATCTCTAGAGGGGTGTGAGAAAACTTCTTATTAGGGTCCATTATATTTCCTTTTTCTTAAGTAAGATGTTTGTAGACTAAAATTATAGAAATCATTGCAAATTGCATTGTGGCAAGGGAGATAATTAAGAAATTTACAAAATTTAAATTTAACTCATTATTAACAACACATTTATTTCTATAAGACTCTAAAATTCTGAAAATTGAAACAATGCAAGGTTTGGATTTTTTAATAAATTGTTAATACCCTTTCATTTTAAATAGAGTGAAAAGCATAATATTTGAATATGTTAATTCAACAAAAAGACAAATAATGGACTCAATTCAATAAAAAACACTTTGGTGGATGAATCTTACGAATTGGAATCTTAAACCTCAATGTTGGGTCTTGCATATATCTCTAAAGGGGAGTGTGAAAACTTCTTATTAGGGTCCATTATATTTCCTTTTTCTTAAGTAAGATGTTTGCAAACTAAAATGGAAGAAATCATTGCAAATTGCATTGTGGCAAAGGTGATAGTTAAGAAATTTACAATATTTAAATTCAACTGATTACTAACAACACATTTATTTTTATAAGACTCTAAAATTTTGAAAATGGAAAAAATGCAAATTTTTGATTTTTTAATATATTATTAATGCACTTTCATTTCAAATAGAGTGAAAAGTGTAATATTTGAATATGTTAATTCAACAAAAATACAAGTAATGGACTCAATTGAATAAAAGACACTTTAGTTGATGAATATTACAAATTGGAATCCTAAACTTCAATGTTGGGCCATGCATATGTCTCTATAGGGGAGTGAGAAATCTTTTTATTATGGTCCATTATATTGGTTTTTTCTTAAGTAGGATGTTTACAGATTAAAATTATAGAAATCAAAACAAATTACATTAACAACACATTTATCCCTACAAAACTTTAAAATTCTAAAAATTGAAAAAATGCAATATTTTGATTTTTTAATATATTGTTAATGCCTTTTCGTTTTAAATGGAGTGAAAAGCATAATATTTGAATATGTTTGTTGTTCCCACAGCCTTGTATGGGTTGTAATTGTTGTCAACTAGGGTTAAGTTTGCAAGAGAGTAAAGTCACATGGAAGGGCAAGAAAGTAAATCCGCAGCGTAAGGGCAAGAACGTAAATCCGCCATGTAAGCCCTATTAGGGTTTTATGGAAGAGAGTATATAAAGGCCTTGGAAGACAAAACTAGGGCAGAGGGCCAACACAATTGAGAAACAGCAACCCTACAACAACCAGCCAAAAGGAAGAGAGAGTAGAACAGCAAAAGATTAGAAACGACACCACCGGGAGAGCAAACCAGAAACGTCACCACCAGGAAAGCAAACCAGAAACACGTCCTGCAAGCAAACCAGAAACGCCTCCTGCAAGCAAACCAGAAACACATCCTGCAAGCAAACCAGAAATGCACAACCAGCTAGAGGAGAAATAAGAAACAGACCACCCGGAAGAGAAGACAGCAGACTAAAAGCATGAGGCAGGCTGAGAGACGTGAACCAGAAAAACCAGTAGTGTGAGGCAGGCCAAGAGACGTGAAACAGCAAACCAGAAGCGTGGGTGTACGTCAGGAGACGGCGTGAAACCAGAACGTGCAACGGTGTAACAAACCAGAAGTGTGAGGACAGGCCATGAAACAATAAGACCGTGAAATAGGAGACAGGTGAGACCGTGAGACAGTGAAAGTAGGAGTTGTGTGAGACCATGAGACAGTGAAAGTAGGAGTTGTGTGAAACAACCTAGAGAAGGAATTCGGAGAAGCATCGGAAAGAACTCAACGTATTTTTAGATTTCTTCAAGAGAGGTTAGAGAGCGTTGCGGTGAACTTCTAAGCGGCAGTGGAGCAGCCTTTCAATTCAACAGAGGCAAGACAAGCTAGAAGAAGGGTAGACACAGTAAGTGACACTCTTTGTATTGTACTTGCTTAGTAATTGCAATAGTGAAAGGAGTAGAAGATTAAGACATCCATTGTAACTGGAATTCTCAAGTATAGTGGATAGTCTCGGTAAAGGAGAGTCCCTACCACCGTGGATGTACGTCACGTTGACGGAACCATGTAAATCTCGTGTGTCCTTAATTTGCTTTACGTTCTGTGTTTTGAATTGAGTTGTGAATGCAGCTAAAGTATCAGCCAACCCATAACCTAACGAAGACCTAAACAAGAACATCCGAATTGTCTATTAGGCAACGTGTCTGAAAGGTGACTTTGGGGACTATTGTGATTAGTAGGTAGCAATAGATCTACCTTAGTCGAATCTGAGAAAGAGTTCGCTTTTAAGAAGAGATTGAAGTTGTTCACTTTCCTGCGAATTGCGAATTGTGGTGATACTGATTCACCCCCGTCTCAGTATCACAAACTAGTAGATCCTAGGGTGAAGTTGGGAACTTCATCAATATACGGGTGGGTGAACAACTTCAAACTCTTCTTAGAAATGAACTCTTTCTCAGATTCAACTAAGGTAGATCTATTATTACCTACTAATCACAATAGTCTCCAAAGTTACCTTTTAGACACCTTGCCTATTAAACGAATTAGTTGTTCTTGATTAGGTCTTCTTTTAGGTTATGGGTTTAATGATTCTTTAGCTTTGTTCACAACTCAATTCAAAACACAAAATGTAAATTCAAAGCAAGTACACAAAAGATTTATGTGGTTCGGCCAATGTGACTTACTCCACGGTGATAAGGATTCTTTCTCTACCAAGACAATCCACTATACTTGAAAATACTTGTGTGGTATCCTCCATGATTACAATGTAGTTACAATGGATGTCTTAATCTTTTACTCCTTTCACTATTACAAATACAAAATGATCATAATACAAAGAGTGTCACCTACTGTGTCTACCCTTCTTCTAACTTGTCTTACCTCTGCTTGATTTGAATAGGCTGCTTCACTGCCACTTGGAAGATCACCAAAACACTCTCTAACCTCTCTTGAAGAAATCTGGAAATTCATTGAGTTCTCTCTAAGCTTCACAAAATGTCTTCACTAGGTTGTCTCACACGTAACCCTTCAAAAGAGATAAGTCTTAGTTTATATACTGCCCTTTATGGAAACCCTAGTAGGGTTTACAGTAGCTGTGGCAGACTTCCTTTCTTGCTCCTCCATGTGGCTTCATACTACTGTTCCATTCAAGATTCAACATTATCCTCCTTAATTTACTTTTCTTGCTCTTTTCTTTCTACTAAAATCTCATCCTTTGAATGCTTAAATGAACGGCCAGGATTGTCCATGAACAATTAAAAATGTACAGAAGAAACTGCCCCCATAACTGCCTATCTTCCAGAAATGCAAAGTTAAAATTCTGTAACCTTCCCTTCTTCTAGACTCCCTATCTGTCCGTAACCCCGAAATTGCTCCGTAACCACGGAATGACTCCGTAACTACGGAATTGTTCCGTAACCTTGGACTTCATTGTTCATCTGCTTCCGGAATTGCTCCGCTCCTACGGAATTACTCCTTACTTCCGGAATTTACTCCGTAACTCAAGAATCCACTGTTCATCCTGTGGAGTGGTCTTCTTACGGACCAATGTTATGGAATCTTCCTCTGGACTTGTCCTTCGGACGGTTTTATGGAATCATCCTGTGGACCATCTTACGGACTCATCTTTCGGACTTCTCCTGCGGACCACCTTATGGAATCTTCTTACGGACTCCTCCTGCAGACTGTCTTATGGACACTTCCTTCGGACTTTTGCTCCTGAACTTAGTCTCAAGACAAACTTACGGACTTGCAAATTTAACTTCTTATGAACTTATTATCCGTATACAACCCTGTCACACTGTCACACTAAGACTTAAGCAATGCTAAACTCCCTCTATAAGTTCACTTCAAGGAGATCACTTTACGAGGTTATTTGACATGCTAGTCTTATCCTATAATTCCTGAGATATGAGCCACTTCTGCTTGCACACTTAAATCTGCTTGACAACAATTACAACCCATACAAGGCTGTGGGAACAACAATCTCCCCCTTTGTAATTGTTGGCAACACTCACAACAAAAGCCATTATACAACATTCCTTCATAATCTTCTTAGAGTAATAATCCAGAAGTAGATGGATTACAACTCCCCCTAAATATGCACTCTCCCCCTTTGCCAACCAATTACAAATATGAAAAACCTGCAAAGTAGAGATTGAGGATTCACCCGAACTTCAGGCTTAAGGAGGCATTTACACAAAAAGACTCATTATGTGCTTTTCAAACAGCTCTATGAACAAAGGTTTAGTTAGAATATCTGAGATTTGATCTTTAGTGCCAACATACTCCAACTGAATTGTGCCCTCTTCCACTTGATCCTTGATAAAGTGATACTGGATGTCAATATGCTTACTCCTTGAATGTTGAATTGGATTCTTGCTGAGATCAATTGCACTTTGATTATCATAAAGTACACTTACTGGTAACTTCACTTCAACACCCAAATCTGCCAATTGTCTTTGCATCCATATCACCTGAGTACATGCTGCACAAGCAGCCATATACACAGCCTTAGCTGTGCTCAAAGCAACACTGTTTTGCTTTCTACTTAACAATGCAACACACTTTGAACCCAAGTAGAAGCTACAGCCGCTGGTTGATTTTTTGTCATCTATACTTCCTGCCCAGTCTGCATCATTGTATGCTTGTAGTTTTACAGAATCCATGACAGGATACCACAAACCCATTTCCAGTGTCCCTTTGAGGTATCTTAGGATTCTTTTCACTGACAACACATGAGATTCCTTAGGATCAGCTTGGAATCTGCTGGCAATGCACACAGCTTGCATGAGATCAAGCCTTGATGCTATAAGGTACAGAAGGCTCCCTATCATCTTCCTGTATTCTGTAGGGCTTGTACTCCTTCCTTCCTAATCTTTTATTAACTTGCAGCCCACTGTCATAGGGGTACTGACAAGTCTGCTATCCTCTATGCCAAACTTTTTCAGCATCTCTTTGGCATATTTTGTCTGAGAAATAAAAATACCTTCTTCACACTGTTTTATCTATAATCCAAGAAAGTAAGTCATTTCTCCAATCAAAGACATCTCAAATTCCTCACTCATCTTCTGTGTAAATTCTTGGCATAGCTCAGAGTGATCCCCTCCAAAGAGGATGTCATCTACATATACTATGGTTATCAGCTGGCCTTTCTTTGAGTTGAACACATATAGGTTATTATCAACTATTCCTCTTCTGAAGTTCAACCTTCTCAAATACGCGTCCAACCTGCTGTAACATGCTCTTGGGGCTTGTTTAAGGCCATACAAGGCTTTCTTCAGCTTTCTTCAGCTTGCACACGTGTGTCTCATCCTCACTAATTTGTACTCCATCAGGTTGTTCAATATACGCTTCTTCTTTTAGGAGCCCATTCAGAAAGACTGATTTCACATCCATCTGATAAACTTTATACCTCTTATGCACTACCAAAGCTAAGAACATTCTAATAGTTTCCAGCCTTGCTATTGGTGCAAAAGTTTCATCAACATCTACTCCTTCTATTTGAGTGTAGCCTTTGCAAACCAGCCTAGCCTTGTTCCTCACCACCTTGCCATCTTCATTGTGTTTATTTCTAAACACCCATTTTGTTCCTATGACATTCTTGTTAGTGGGTCTTGGAACCAGCTCCCATGTATCATTCTTCTCGATTTGATCCAGCTCCTCATTGATAGCTTTGACCCAGGCTTTGTCTTGTGCAGCCTCTTCAACAGATTTAGGTTCAACTTGTGAGAGTAAAGCAGTGGCTCCCACAATTCTTCTTCTTATTGTAACTCCTGCTAATGGGTCACCTATGATCTAATTTCCTTGATGAGCACTGGACCAAGTTTTCTTTGTCTTTCTCTCTTGCACAGTCTTAGTTGCAAGAGGATCTCTTTCTTCATCTTCAGACCCACTCTTCTCTGAGTCTGAACTTACTTCTTTCCCCTTTTCTTCATGCTGGTCTGATTCTTCATCTATCTTGAAGTCATCTTCTTCACTGTCCTCAGCTTCTCCATTTTGCATTGTTTTCCAGTTTTCATCTATTCTCACATCATTGGAAGTGGCCACTTTTCCCAGTTTATGCAGGAAAACTTTATAACCTTTTGCCTTTGCTGAGTATCCCACAAAGATGCCTTCATCTGGCCTAGCATGGAATTTTCCCAAACTTTGCTCCTTATCTGGCTTAGCATGGAATTTTCCCAAGCTTTGCTCCTTATCTGGCCTAGCATGGAATTTTCCCAAGCTTTGCTCCTTATCTGGCCTAGCATGGAATTTTCCCAAGCTTTGCTCCTTGTTCTTCACAAAACATAGGCTGCCAAAAATTCTAAGATACTTGGTTGTTGTCTTCTTCCCACTCCATAGCTCATATGGAGTCTTATCTGTATTGGGATTTAGTAAAACTCTATTCAGTAGGTGCACAACTGTAAATGTTGCTTCTGTCCAAAATCTTGTGTGAAGCTTGGATTCCAGCAGTAGAGTTCTTGTCATTTCAACCACAGCTCTATTTTTCCTCTCTACTACCCCATTCTATTAAGGTGTTCTTGCTGCTGCCATTTGATGGTGAATTCCATGCTTCTCAAGATAATCTTTAAAAGTTTCATATGTGAATTCAGTGCCTTGATCTGACCTCAATACTTTGATCTTCTTTCCACTCTCATTTTCAGCTGATCTTCTGTATCTCTTGAAGCATTTCAAAACTTCTGACTTGTGTTTGAGGTGTATGATGCAGGTCCTTCTGGAATAATCATCAATAAACAAGATGAAGTACCTCTCACCATTCAACCCTTTTGTTCTCATCGGCCCACACAAATCAGTATGTACAATGTCAAGCACTGCTTTAGAATTGAACTCTTTGGTCTTATACTGCTTTCTGGCTTGTTTTCCTTTAGAGCATGCTGAGCAAACATACTCTCTCTCTCTCCTGAGGTCTAGAATGTTTCTGATTGCATAAGTAGTGGCCAGCTTCCTTATGTTCTTCTGTGTTAAGTTTCCCAGCCTTCTATGTCAAAGTTGATTTTCTTCTTCTTTTGTAAGTAAACAGCTATTTGTCTTGTCCTCATCAATCACATATAAATTTCCAGCTATTCTCTTCCCGGCTGCAACAGTATTGCCTTCTTTATTCTTTACTTGGCAACCTGTTTTTGTGAATATCACTTCATGGTCTTCATTGCATAGTTGGCTGACAGATGCTAGATTATATCTGAGTCTTTCAACGTGCATAACATCTTTCAGCTTTCCTTTTCCAATATTTACTGACCCCTGACCACTGATGTTGAGTGAATCATTATTGCCAAACTTGACTCTGCCTTCTCTTGACTTGTTCAACTTTGATAATTTACTTTTGTATCCTATCATGTGTCAAGTGCATCCACTGTCAAGGATCCACTGCTTATCCTTGTAGTCAGCGTTTAGTGCAATTTCAGCTATATTAGCTACCTCCTTTTTAGCTTTATATTCCTTCTTTGGAATAGGCTAGAAGATAGCTTTCTCCTTTTTCTCAACTGTCATGTGTCAAGTGCATCCACTGTCAAGGATCCACTGCTTATCCTTGTAGTCAGCCTTTAGTGCAATTTCAGCTATATTAGCTACCTCCTTTTTAGCTTTATATTCCTTCTTTGGAATAGGCTAAAAGATAGCTTTCTCCTTTTTCTCAACTTTGACTGCACCAATTGTTTTTACTGTGCTATTGAGTGCCTTCTCTTGCTCAGGGAGAAGTGTCATGCATCTCTTGGCATTATGGCCATCCTGCCCGCACCTTTCACACTGTTCCAAGTCTGCCAATATGGCAAACTTGTTCTTTGAAACCACTGGTTTGGGCTTCCACCAACAATCCTTGCCAGTGTGTCTTTGCTTTTTACAGTATGTGCAAGAACTCACGACAGGTGTTCTCCTCTGAATTTTGTATCGTCTCCCCCTGTATGCAGTATCAAATCTTCTCAAGTTGGAGACATATACTGACCTTCTCCACCAGCATTTACTTGCCTTATGACCCCAAACTCCACAATAAAAGCAGTGACCTTGAAACTGCCTCTTCTTGGGTCTAACCATAGTTTGTCTTCTTTTGTTCATTACTTGCTGTGTAGGCAAGGTTGCTGGCTTCTTTGCTTGTGTGGCTTTCATTTCAGCCACCTTCTTCTGTTCAGCCATAGCCCTTGGCTGGCTGACTTTCTTTCTTCATTGTTGTTTGCAACCCTAGGTTGCTTCTTCAAGTCTTCTTTATTTTCAGCCTTCACTATTCCTGGCGGATCAGTCTTTTCTTTCTGAGACTTAGCAGCTATGGGCTGCTGCTCTTTAACCATATACATCATTTATGGCCCTGGCTTTGGTTTGATAACTGTCTTCTTTTCTTCAGCTATCTTCTCCTGAGTCACAGCCTTCTCTTTCAACTTCTGTGGCAAAGTCTCATTCTCTTTAGCCAGTGCAGCCTTAGATTGCTGCACTTTCTCTTCATTCTTCTTTTCTCTTGCAGAGCTTGTTTCTCCTACCACTTCAAGCTTCTGCAAGTTCTCTTCACTCTTTTTGAGTTGTTGCTGGAGTCTCAGCAACTCTATCTCCATTTCTTTAATTGTTGAAGTCCTTGAGGCAAGCTCCATTGTAAGGTCTTCACATATTTTGATCTGTTCTTCAAATCTTCTCTTCAAGTCAATATGTTCAGCCCTTATTTCATCTTTTTGACTTTCTGCTTCTTCAATCTTTGCTTCAACTTGTTTTATATGGGCCTCTAACCTTCTTATGGTTCTGCCCCTTCTGATTATCTCCTTTGAAGCTGCTTCTAACTCAGCTTCAAGATCTGGTTCTTCTTCATCAACCCCCCCTTCCTCTTCAGAGGTTGAACTACCACATTGAGCTGATGCCATAAAGGCATGCTCATCTTATGAGTCTACATCTTCCTCCTCATCAGCTTCTTTTGTCTGGCTCACATAACTCTTGAATGAGCCTCTCTTCTTCTTCTGTGGGTTGGCAGTCTTCTTGCTGGACTTCCTTGATTTGGATGATGGTCTTCTCCATTTTGAATCCTGCTCATCATCACCATCCTCATCTTCATCATCAAGTTTCACTTTGCACTGAGAAGCAAAGTGTCCAATCTTCCCACAACGATAACATCTCAAGGACAACTGTCCTTTTCCCTTCTTAGACCCCTTTTTGAATTTCCTTGTAAAGTAAGCCAACACTTCACCTTCACTTTCTTCCTCATCATCATCATCATCCTCACTAGATGATTCTTCCTCTTCTCTTATCTTCAAGTGTTAGCTTTGAAAGCTGCCTCCTTTGATGGCTTTGATGTTGAGGAGCTTTCATTTGACTTTATTCTCATCTCATATGCAATGAGATTACACTGGAGATCATGCAGTGACATAGAATTGAGATCTCTACTCTCCTCTATGGCTGCTACCTTTGAGGCAAACCTCTCAAGCAGAATTCTCAGAATTTTCTTCACAATAGATGAGTCTTTCTTGTTCTTCCCATGACTTCTAAGGTCGTTTACAGTATCAATAACCCTGGTGAAGAACTTTTGGACTGTCTCATTTTTCTGCATTATGAGAGATTTATATCTCTCCTTGAAAACTTGAAGCTTGGCCTCCTTCATTCCGCCATCACCTTCATAGACCCTTTGCAATCTGTCCCATATCTCCTTAGCAGATTTGCAGTCCATAACTTTAGCATATTCAGCATCTGTCAATGCTGAAATGATGACATTTGAGGCCTTCCCATTGATCTCAAACTACCTTAATTCCTCTAGGGTTGGATCTTTACCTTCTTTTGGAGGCACAAAACCCTCCTGTACTGATTTCACCATGTCCATACCCATGGTTGCAAATACCACCTGCATTCTTGCTCTCCACATATGGTAGTTGGTTCCATTGAAGATTGGAACCTTCTTGCTGTAAGTAGTGTTGGTGCTGGTACTGGCATCCATTTCTCAGTATGCTGAACAAATTAAAACTTCTGAAACCCTTTAAACTAGTACACCAAGCTGTTAAGCTTCAAACTAGTGAACCTAACCTCTGATACCAATTGAAGTTCCCAACTTCACCTTAGGATCTACTAGTCTGTGATACTGAGAGGAGGTGAATCAATATCACCCTCTTGAAAAACTTTAATAATTTAAGCCAAAGTACTCTACTTCTTTAATACTTTAGCTCTTGTCAATATGCGGGTGGGTGAACAACTTCAAACTCTTCTCATAAATGAACTCTTTCTCAAATTCAACTAAGGTAGATCTATTGTTACCTACTAATTACAATAGTCCCCAATGTTACCTTTTAGACACCTTGCCTATTAAACGGATTGGTTGTTCTTGATTAGGTCTTCTTTTAGGTTATGGGTTTGATGATTCTTTAGCTTTGTTCACAACTCAATTCAAAACACAAAATGTAAATTCAAAGCAAGGACATAAGAGATTTACATGGTTCGGCCAATGTGACTTACTCTACGGTAGTAGGGATTCTTCCTCTACCGAGACAACCCATTATACTTGAGAATACCAGTGTGGTATCCCCTATGATTACAATGTAGTTACAATAGATGTCTTAATCTTCTACTCCTTTCACTATTACAAATACAAAGCAATCACAATACAAAGAGTGTCACCTACTGTGTCTACCTTTCTTCTAACTTGTATTGCCTCTGCTTGACTTGAATAGGCTGCTTCATTGCCACTTGGAAGATCACCAAAACACTCTCTAACCTTTCTTGAAGAAATCTGAAAATCTGTTGAGTTCTCTCTAAGCTTCACAGAATGTCTTCACTAGGTTGTCTCACACGCACCCCTTCAAAAGAGATAAGTCTTGGTTTATATACTGCCCTCTATGGAAACCCTAGTAGGGTTTACTGTAACTGCAACGGACTTCCTTTCTTGCTCCTCCATGTGGTTTCATACTACTGTTCCATTCAAAATTCAGCATTATCCTCCTTTTTAATTTATTTTTCTTGCTCTTTTCTTTCTACTGAAATCTCATCCTTTGAATGCTTAAATGAACAGTCAGGATTGTCCATGAACAGTTAAAAATGTACAAAAGAAACTGCCCTTGTAATTGCCCATCTTCCAAAAATGCAAAGTTAAAATTCTATAATCTTCCCTTCTTCCGGACTCCCTGTTTGTCCATAACCCCGGAATTGCTCCATAACCATGGAATTACTCTGTAACTACGGAATCACTCCGTAACCTCGGACTTCACTGTTCATCCGCTTTCGGAATTGCTCCGTTCCTATGGAAGTACGGAGTAATTTCGGAATCCACTGTTCATCCTGTAGAGTAGTCTTCTTATGGACCAATGTTATGGAATCTTTCTCTGGATTTGTCCTTCGGACGGTCTTACGAAATCTTCTTACGGAATCATCCTGTGGACCATCTTACGGACTCATCTTTCGGACTTCTCCTATGGACCACGTTATAGAATCTTCTTATGGACTCCTCCTGTGGACCATCTTACGGACTCATCTTTCGGACTTCTCCTATGGACCACGTTATAGAATCTTCTTATGGACTCCTCATGTGGACCGTCTTACGGACACTTCCTTCGGACTTTTGCTCCTAGACTTAGTCTTAGACAGGCTTACGGACTTGCAGATTTAACTTCTTATGAACTTATTATTCGTATACAACCCTGTCACACTAAGACTTAAGCAATGCTAAACTCCCTCTACAAGTTCACTTCATGGAGATCACTTTACGAGGTTATTTGACATGCTAGTCTTATCCTGTAATTCCTGAGATATGAGCCACTTCTGTTTGCACACTTAAATCTGGTTGACAACAATTACAACCCATACAAGGCTATAGGAACAACATATATAAAATACACCTTAGTGAATGAATATTATAAATCGCAATCGTAATTTTCAATCTTGGATCAAGCATATATTTTTAGAAGGGAGTGACAAAACTTCTTATTAGGGTCCATTGTATTTCCTCTCTTTTAAGTAAGATGTTTACAAACTTAAATTATAGAAATCATTACAAATTGCATTGTGGTAAGACAGATAATTAAGAAATTTTCAAAATTTAAATTCTATCGATTATTAACAATACATTTATCCCTATAAGACTCTAAAATTCTGAAAATTGAAAAATGCAATATTTTGATTTTTTTAATATATTGTTAACTCCTTTTCATTTTAAATGGAGTGAAAAACATAATATTTGAATATGTTAATTCAACAAAAATACAAGTAATGGACTCAATTCAATAAAAAACACTTTGGTGGATGAATTTATGAATTGGATCCCTAAACCTCAATGTTAGGTCATGGATATATCTTTATAGGGAGTGGGAAAACTTCTTATTAGGGTCTATTGTATTTGCTTTTTCTTAAGTAAGATGTTTGCAAACTAAAACTATAGAAATCAATACAAATTGCATTGTGGCAAAGGAGTAATTAAGACATTTACAAAATTTAAATTCAACCGATTATTAATAACACATTTATCCAATAAGACTAANGACATAATTAGGAGATTTAGAAAATTTAAATTCAACTAATTATTAACAATAAATGTATCCCTCTAAACTTAAAATTCTGAAAATTGAAAAAATACAAAGTTTTGATTTTTTAATTTATTATTAATGCCCTTCATTTTAAATAGAGTGAAAAACATAAATATTGAATATGTTAATTTAACAAAATACAAAGTAAGACTCAATTCAATAAAAAACACTTTGGTGATGAATATTACAATTGGAATCCTAAACCTTATTGTTGGCATGCGTATCTTTCTATAAGGAGTAGGAAAACTCTTTATTAGGGTCCATTATATTTGCTTTATCTTAAGTAAGATGTTGGAGTCTAAAATTATAGAAATCAATACAATTACTTTGTGGCAAGGACATAATGAAGAGATTTACAAAATTTAAATTAGACTAATTATTAACAATACATTTACCCTCTTAGACTCTAAAATTCTGAAAATTGAAAAAATGCAAAGTTTTGATTTTTTAATATATTGTTAATGCACTTTCATTTTAAATAGACTGAAAAGCATAATATTTGAATATGTTAATTCAACAAAAATACAAGTAACGGGCTCAATTCAATAAAAAACACTTTGATGGATAAATATTACGAATTGGAATCCTAAACCTCAATGTTCGGTCATGTGTATATCTCTATACGGGAGGGGGAAAACTTCTTATTAAGGTCCATTGTATTCGCTTTATCTTAAATAAGATGTTTGGAGACTAAAATTATAGAAATCAATAACATATTGCTTTGTGGCAAGGGACATAATTAAGAGATTTACAAAATTTAAAATTCAACTAATTATTAACAATACATTTATCCCTACAAGACTTTAAAATTCCAAAATTGAAAAAAATGCAATGTTTTGATTTTTTAATATATTGTTAATGCCCTTTCATTTTAAATAGAGTGAAAAGTATAATATTTGAAAATGTTAATTCAACCAAAATACTAGTAATAGATTCAGTTGAATAAAAAACACTTTAGTGGATGATTATTACAAATTGGAATCCTAAACTTCAATGTTAGGTCATGCATATATCTCTATAAGGGAGTAGGAAAACTTCCTATTAGGGTCCATTGTATTTGCTTTTTCTTAAGTAAAATGTTTGTAGACTAAAATTATAAAAATCATTACAAATTGCATTGTGACAAGGGAGATAATTAAGAAATTTACAAAATTTAACTTTAAGTCATCATTAACAACACATTTATCCCTATAAGGCTCTAAAATTCTAAAAATTGAAAAAATACAATGTTTTGATTGGTTAATATATTGTTAATTCCATTTCATTTTAAATCAAGTGAAAAGCATAATATTTGAATACGTTAATTCAATAAAAATACAAGTGATGCACTCAATTGAATATAAAAAACTTTAGTCGATGAATATTACAAATTTGGATCCTAAACTTCATTGTTGGGTCATACATATATCTCTATAGGGGTGTGGGAAAACTTCTTATTAGGGTTCGTTGTATTTGCTTTTTCTTAAGTAAGATGTTTGCAAAATAAAATTATAGAAATCATTACAAATTGCATTGTGGCAAGGGAGATAATTAAGAAATTTACAACATTTAAATTCAACTTATTATTAACAACACATTTAGCCTTATAAGACTCTAAAATTCTGAAAATTGAAAAAATGCAATGTTTTGGTTTTTTTAATATATTGTTAATGCCCTTTCAATTTAAATGGACAAAAAAGCATATTATTTGAATATGTTAATTCAACACAAATACAAGTAATGAACTCAATTGCATAAAATACACTTTTGTGGATAAATATTATAAATAGCAATCATAATTTTTAATGTGGGGTCAAGCATATATCCCTAGAAGGGAGTGGGAAAACTTTTTATTAGGGTCCATTGTATTTGCTTTTTCTTAAATAAGATGTTTGTTAACTAAAATTATAGAAATGATTACAAATTGCATTGTGCCAATGGAGACAATTAAGCAATTTACAAAATTAAAATTCAACTGAATATTCTTAATGCATTTATCCCTATAAGATTATAAAATTTTGAGAATTGAAAAAATTCAATGTTTTGATTTTTTAATATATTGTTAATGCCCTTTTAATTTAAATAAAGTGAAAATCATAATACTTGAATATGTTAATTCAACCAAAATACAAGTAATGGACTCAATTAAATAAAAAACACTTTGGTGGTTGAATATTACCAATTGGAATCCAAAACCTCAATGTTGGGTCATGCATATATCTCTATAGGGGAGTGCGAAAACATCTTATTAGGGTCCATTGTATTTGTTATATCTTAAGTAAGATGTTTGGAGACTAAAATTATAGAAATCAATACAAATTGCTTTGTGGCGGGGGACATAATTAAGAGATTTAGAAAATTTAAATTTAACTAATTATTAACAATACATTTATCCCTCTAAGACTCTAAAATTCTGAAAATTGAAAAAAATGCAAAGTTTTGATTCTTAAATATATTATTAATGTCCTTTCATTTTAAATAGAATGAAAAGCATAATATTTGAATATGTTAATTCAACAAAAATACAAGTAATGGACTCAATTGAATAAAAAACACTTTGGTGGATAAATATTACGAATTGGAATCCTAAATCTCAATTTTGGGTCATGCGTATATCTCTATACGGGAGTGGGAAAATTTCTTATTAGGGTCCAGTGTATTCACTTTTTCTTAAGTAAGATGTTTGTAGACTAAAATTATAGAAATCATTACAAATTGCATTGTGGTATGTGAGATACTTAAGAAATTTAAAAAATTTAAATTCAACAGATTATTAAGAACACATTTATCTCTATAAGTCTCAAAAATGTTGAAAATTGAAAAAATGCAATGTTTTGATTTTTTAATATATTGTTAATGCCCTTTCATTTTAAATAAAGTGAAAAGTATAATATTTGAATATGTTAATTCAACAAAAATACAAGTAATTGACTCAATTAAATAAAATACATTTTAAGGGATCAATATTACAAATTGTAATCTTAAACTTTAATGTTAGGTCACGCATATATCTCTATAGGGGAGTGGGAAAACTTCTTATTACAGGCCATTGTATTTGCTTTTTCTTAAGATGTCTAAAGACTAAAATTATAGAAATCATTACAAATTGCATTATGGTATGAGAGATAATTGAGAAATTTACAAAATTTATATTCAATTCATTATTAACAACACATTTATCCCTATAAGACTCTAAAATTCTAAAAATTGAAAAAATGCAAGGTTTTGATTTTTTAATATATTGTTAATGCCCTTTCATTTTAAATGGAGTGAAAAGAATATTGTTTGAATATGTTAATTCAACACAAATACAAGTAATGAACTCAATTGTATAGAATACACTTTTGTGGATAAATATTATAAATAGCAATCATAATTTTCAAAGTTGTGTCAAGCATATATCCCTAGAGGGGAGTAGGAAAACTTCTTATTAGGCTCCATTGTTTTTGCTTTTTCGTAAGTAAGATGTTTACAAACTAAAATTATAGAAATCATTACAAATTGCATTATAGTAGGGAGATAATTAAAAAATTTACAAAATTTAACTTCAACACATTAATCCCTATAAGGCTCTAAAATTCTAAAATTTGAAAAAATGCAACGTTTTGAATTTTTGAATATATTGTTAAAGCCCTTTCATTTTAAATGGAGTGAAGGGCATAATATTTGAATACGTTAATTCAACAAAAATACAAGTGATGGACTTGATTGAATAAAAAACACTTTAGTGGATGAATATTACAAATTGGAATCCTAAACTTCAAAGTTGGGTCATGCATATATCTCTATAGGGGAGTGGGAAAACTTCTTATTAGAGTCTGTTGTATTTGCTTTTTCTTAAGTAAGATGTTTGCAAACTAAAATTATAGAAATGAATATAAATTGCATTGTGGTAAGGGAGATAATTGAGAAATTTATAAAATTTAAATTCAACTCATTATTAACAACACATTTATCCTTATAAGACTCTAAAATTTTGAAATTGAAAAATGCAATGTTTTGATTTTTTAATATATTGTTAATGCCCTTTCATTTTAAGTGGAGTGAAAACCTTAATATTTCAATACGTTAATTCTACAAAAATACTTGGAATGGGCTGAATAGAATAAAAAACACTTTAGTACTTGAATATTACAAATTGGAATCCTAGATTTCAATGTTGCATCATGCATATATCTCTATAAGGGAGTGAGAAAACTTCTTATTAGAGTCCATCGTATTTACTTTTTCTTAAGTAAGATGTTTGCAGACTAAAATTATAAAAATCATTACAAATTGCATTGTGGCAAGGGAGATAATTAAGAAATTTACAACATTTAAATTCAAGTAATTATTGACAACACATTTATTCTTATAAGACTCTAAAATTGTGAAAATTGAAAAAATGCAATGTTTTGATTTTTTAATATATTGTTAATGCCCTTTCATTTTAAATTTTGTGAAAAGCATATAATTTTAATATGTTAATTCAACAAAAATACAAGTAATGGACTCAATTGAATAAAAAACACTTTAGTGGATGAATATTACTAATTGAAATCCAAAACGTCAATGTTGGATCACGCATATATCTCTAGAGGGGAGTGGGAAAACTTCTTATGGTGGTCCATTGTATATGCTTTTTCTTAAGTATGATGTTTGCAAACTAAAATTATAGAAATAATTACAAATTGTAATGTGGCTAGGGAGAGAATTAAGAAATTTACAACATTTAAATTCAACTAATTATTAACAACACATTTATCCTTATAAGAAGCTAAAATTCTGAAAATTGAAAAAATGCACCCTTCATTTTAAATGGCATGAAAACCATATTATTTGAATACATTAATTCAATAAAAATACAAGTAATGGACTCAATTGAATGAAAAGCACTTTAATGGATGAATATTACAAATTGGAATCCTAAACTTTAATGTTGGGTCAGGGATATATCTCTATAGGGGAGTGGGAAAACTTCTTATTAGGGTCCATTGTATTCACTTTTTTCTGAGTAAGATGTTTAAAGACTAAAATTATAGAAATCATTACAAATTGCAATATGACAAGGGAGATAATTAAGAAATTTAGAAAATTTATATTCAACTCTTTATTAACAACATATTTATCCCTACAAGACTCTAAAATTTTGAAAACTAAAAAAATGCAATGTTTTGACTTTTTTAATATATTGTTAATGCCTTTCATCTTAAATGGAGTGAAAAACATATTATTTGAATACATTCATTCAAGAAAAATACAAGTGACACTTTAATGCATGAATATTACAAATTTGAATCCTAAATTTCAATGTTGGGTCATGCATATATCTTTATGGGGGTGTGAGAAAACTTCTTATTAGGGTCCGTTGTATTCGCTTTTTCTTAAGTAAGATGTTTGCAGACTAAAATTATAGAAATCATTACAAATTGCATTATGACATGGGAGATAATTAAGAAATTTACAAACTTTATATTCAATTCATTATTAACAACACATTTATCCTTATAAGACTGTAAAATTATGAAAATTGAAAAAATAAAATGTTTTGATTTTTTAATATATTGTGAGTGTCCTTTCATTTTAAATGGAGTGAAAAGTATATGATTTGTATATGTTAATTCAAGAAAAATACAAGGAATGGACTTAATTGTATAAAATAAACTTTTGTGGGTAAATATTATAAATTTCAATCACAATTTTCAATGTTGGGTCAAATATATATCTCTAGAGGGAAGTGGGAAAACTTGTTATTAGGGTCCATTGTATTTACTTTTTCTTAAGAAAGATGTTTACAGACTAAAATTATAGAAATCATTACAAATTGCATTGTGGCAAGGAAGATAATTAAGAAATTTACAAAATTCAAATTCAACTCATTATTGACAACAAATTTATCCTTATAAGACTCTAAAATTATGACAATTAAAAAAATGCAATGTTTTGATTTTATAATATATTGTTAATGCCCTTTCATTTTAAATGGTGTGAAAAGCATATTATTTGAATATGTTAATTTAACAAAAACACAAGTAATGAACTCAATTATATAAAATACACTTTTGTGGATAAATATTATAAATAGAAATCATAATATTCAATGTTCTGTCAAGGATATATCTCTAAAGGGGAGTGGGAAAACTTGTTATTAGGGTCCATTGTATTTGATTTTTCTTAAGTAAGATGTTTGCAGACTAAAATTATAGAAATCATTACAAATTGCATAGTGGCAAGGGAGATAATTAAGAAATTTACAAAATTTAAATTTAACTCATTATTAACAACACATTTATTCCTATAAGACCTTAAAATTCTGAAAATTGAAAAAATGCAATGTTTTAATTTTTTAATATATTGTTAAGGCCCTTTCATGTTAAATGAAGTAAAAGACATATTATTTCAATATGTTAATTCAACAAAAATACGAGTAATGAACTTAATTGTATAAAATACACTTTTGTAGATAAATATTATAAATAGCAATCATAATTTTCAATGTTCTGTCAAGGATATATCTCTAGAAGGGAGTGAGAAAACTTCTTATTAGGGTCCATTGTATTTGCTTTTACTTCAGTAAGATGTTTGCAGACTAAAATTATAAAAATCATTACAAATTGCATTGTGGTAGGGTAGATAATTAAGAAATTTACAAAATTCAAATTCAACTCATTATTCACAACGCATTTATTCCTATATGACTCTAAAATTCTGAAAATTGAAAAAAATGCAAATTTTTGATTTTTTAATATATTGTTAATGCCCTTTCATTTTAAATAAAGTGAAAAGCATAATATCTGAATATGTTAATTCAACAAAAGTACATGTAATGAACTCAATTGAATAAAAAACACATTAGAGGATGAATATTACAAATTGGAATCCTAAACTTCAATGTTGAGTCATGCATATATCTCTATAGGGGTGTTGAACAACTTCTTATTACGGTCCATTGTATTTTTTTTTTCTTAAGTACGATGCTTGCAGGCTAAAATTATAGAAATTATTACGAATTGCATTATGGCAAGGGAGATAATTAAGAAATCTACAAAATTAAAATTCAACTCATTATTAACAACACATTTAGCCCTATATGAATCTAAAATTCTAAAAATTGAAAAAATGCAATGTTTTGATTTTTTAATTTACTGTTAATGCCCTTTCATTTTAAATGGAGTGAAAAGCATAATATTTGAATACGTTAATTCAACAAAAATACAAGTAATGGACTAAATTGAATAAAAAACACTTTAGTGGATGATTATTACAAATTGGAATACTAAACTTGAATGTTGGGTCATGCATATATCTCTATAAGGGTGTGGGAAAACTTCTTATTATGGTCTGTTGTCTTTGCTTTTCCTTAAGTAAGATGTTTGCAGACTAAAATTATAGAAATCATTACAAATTGCATTGTGGCAAGGTAGATAATTAAGAAATTTACAAAATTTAAATTCAACTCATTATTAACAACACATTTAGCCCTATATGACTCTAAAATTCAAAAAATTGAAAAAATGCAATGTTTTGATTTTTTAATTTATTGTTAATGCCCTTTCATTTTAAATGGAGTGAAAAGCATATTATTTGAATACATTAATTGAACAAAAATAAAAGTAATGAACTCAATTGTATAAAATATACTTTTACGGATAAATATATAAATAGTAATGACAATGTTGGGTCAAGCATATATCTCTAGAGGGGAGTGGGAAACTTCTTATTAAGGTCCATTGTATTTGTTTTTTCTTAAGTAAGATGTTTGCAGACTAAAATTATAGAAATTAATACATATTGCATTGTGGCGAAGGAAATAATTAAGAAATTTACAAAATTTAAATTTAACTCATTATTAACATTACATTTATCCCTACAAGACTATAAAATTACGTAAATTGAAAAAATACAATGTTTTGATTTTTTAATATATTGCTAATGCCATTTCATTTTAAATGGAGTGAAAAATATAATATTGGAATATCTTAATTCAACAAAACTACAAGTAATGTACTTAATTGTATAAAATACACGTTTATGTATAAATGTTATAAATAGCAATCATAATTTTTAATGTTGGGTCAAACATATATCTCTATAGGGGAGTGGGAAAACTTCTTATTATGGTCCGTTGTATTTGCTTTTCCTTAAGTAAGATGTTTGCAGACTAAAATTATAGAAATCATTACGAATTGCATTGTGGCAAGGGAGAAAATTAAGAAATTTACAAAATTAAGAAATTTACAAAATTTAAATTTAACTCATTATTAGCATCAACATTTATTCCTATAAGACTGTAAAATTATGAAAATTGAAAAAATACAATGTTTTGATTTTTTTAAAATATTGTTAATGTCCTTTCATTTTAAATAGAGTGAAAAATATAATATTTGAATATCTTAATTCAACAAAAATGCAATTAATGAACTCAATTGTATAAAATACACTTTTGTGGATAAATATTATAAATAGCAAACACAATTTTTAAAGTGGGCTTATGCATATATCTCTAGAGGGGAGGGGGAAAACTTCTTATTATGGTCCCTTGTATTTGCTTTTTCTTAACTATGATGTTTGCAGACTAAAATTATAGAAATCATTACGAATTGCATTATGGCAAGGGAGATAATCAAGAAATTTACAAAATTTACATTCAACTCATTATTAACAAACACATTTATCCCTATAAGACTCTAACATTCAGAAAATTGAAAAAATGCACTGTTTTGATTTTTTAATATATTGTTAATGCCCTTTTCATTTTAAATGCAGTGAAAAACATAATATCTGAATATGTTAATTCAACAAAACTGCAAGTAATGGTCTCAATTGAATAAAAAAAATTTAGTGCCGTATGTAATATGGACAATTGGAATTCTAAAAACTTTCAATGTTGGGTCATGGCATATATCTTTGTAAGAGAGTGGAAAGGAAATCTTCTTATTTAGGGTTTAGCCATATGTATAATAGTGGTATTTCTTCTTTCCCTTCTTAGTAGAAGATGTTTGCAAAACTAATAATATATATGAGAAGAAAGATGGTTTTACTGAACTTGCATGTTGGTCATTAATAGAGATAATTTAGAGAAAATTTACAAAATTTAAATTCATTCATTATTAACCTCACATTTATCTCTATAAGACTATAAAATTATGAAATTGAAAAAATATAATGTTTCGATTTTTAAAATATTGTTAATGTCCTTTCATTTCAAATGGAGTGAAAAACATAATATTTGAATATCTTAATACAACAAAAATACAAGTAATGAACTCAATTGTATAAAATACACTTTTGTGTATAAATGTTAAAANTTGTTTTGATTTTTTAAAATATTTTAATGTCCTTTCATTTTAAATGGAGTGAAAAACATAATATTTGAATATCTTAATTCAACAAAAATGCAAGTAATGAACTCAATTGGTATAAAATACGCTTTTATGGATAAATATTATAAATAGCAAACACAATTTTTAAAGTTGGCTAAGCATATATATCTAGAGGGAGTGGGAAAACTTCTTATTATGGTCCATTGTATTTGCTTTTCTTAAGTAAGATGTTTGTAGACTAAAATTATAGAAATCATTACGAATTGCATTGTGGCAAGGGAAAAAATAAGAAATTTACAAAATTTAAATTTGACTCATTATTAACATCACATTTATCCCTATAAGACTGTAAAATTATGAAAATTGAAAAAATATAATGTTTTGATTTTTAAAATATTGTTAATGTCCTTTAATTTCAAATGGAGTGAAAACATAATATTTGAATATCTTAATTCAACAAAAATGCAAGTAATGAACTCAATTGTATAAAATACACTTTTGTGTATAAATGTTATAAATAGCAATCATAATTTTCAATGTCGGGTCAAGTATATATATTTATAGGGATGTGTGAAAACTTCTTATTAGGGTTCGTTGTATTTGCTTTTTCTTAAGTAAGATGTTTGCAGACTAAACTTGTAGAAATCATTACAAATTGCATTGTGGCAAGGTAGATAATTAAGAAATTTACAAAATTTAAATTTGACTCATTATTAACATCACATTTATCCCTATAAGACTGTAAAATTATGAAAATTGAAAAAATACAATGTTTTGATTTTTTAAAATATTGTTAATGTCCTTTCATTTCAAATAGAGTGAAAACCATATTATTTGAATACGTTAATTAAACAAAAATACAAGTAATGGACTCAATTGAATGAAAAACACTTTAGTGGATGAATATTACAAATTAGAATCCTAAACTTCAATGTTGGGTCATGCATATATCTCTGTAGGGGAGTGGGAAAACTTCTTATTAGGGTCCGTTGTATTTGCTTTTTATTAAGTAAGATGTTTACAAACTAAAAATTTAAAAATCATTACAAATTGCATTATGGCAAGGGAGGTAATTAAGAAATTTACAAAATTTATATTCAACTTATTATTAAAAACACATTTCTCCCAATAAGACTCTAAAATTATGAAAATTGAAAAAATACAATGTTTTGATTTTTTAATATATTGTTAGTGTCCTTTCATTTTAAATGGAGTGAAAAGCATATGATTTTTATTCACTTTTGTGGGTAATTATTATAAATTGCAATCACAATTTTCAATGTTGGGTCAAGCATATATCTCTAGAGGAGAGTGGGAAAACTTGTTATTAGAGTCCATTGTATTTACTTTTCCTTAAGAAAGATGTTTACAAACTAAAATTATAGAAATTTACAAAATTCAAATTCAACTGATTATTAACAACAAATTTATTCCTATAAGACTCTAAAATTATGAAAATCGAAAAAATGCAATGTTTTGATTTTTTAATATATTGTTAATGCCCTTTCATGTTAAATGAAGTGGAAGGCGTATTATTTCAATACGTTAATTCAACAAAAATATGAGTAATGAACTCAATTGTATACAATACACTTTTATGGATAAATATTATAAACAACAATCACAATTTTCAATGTTCTGTCAAGGATATATCTCTAGAGGGGAGTGGGAAAACTTCTTATTAGGGTTCGTTGTATTTGCCTTTTCTTCAGTAAGATGTTTGCAGACTTAAATTATAGAAATCATTCCAAATTGCATTGTGGCAAGGTAGATAATTGAGAAATTTACAAAATTTAAATTCAATTCATTATTCACAACGCATTTATCCCTATATGACTCTAAAATTCTGAAAATTCAACAAATGCAAAGTTTTGATTTTTTCAATATATTGTTAATGCCCTTTCATTTTAAATAGAATGAAAAGCATAATATCTGAATATGTTAATTCAACAAAAGTACATGTAATGGACTTAATTGAATAAAATAACACATTAGTGGATGAATATTACAAATTGTAATCCTAAACTTCAATGTTGGGTCATGCATATATCTCTATAGGGGAGTTGGAAAACTTCTTATTACAGTCCATGGTATTTTTTTTTTCTTAAGTATGATGTTTGTAGACTTAAATTATAGAAATCATTAAAAATTGCTTTGTGGCAAGGGAGATAATTATGAAATTAACAAAATTTAAATTCAACTCATTATTAACAACACATTTATCCGCATAAAACTCTAAAATTCTGAAAATTGAAAAAATGCAACATTTTGATTTTTTAATATATTGTTAATGCCCTTTCGTTTTAAATAGAGTGAAAAACTTAAATTTGAATACGTTAATTCAACAAAAATACATGGAATGGGTTGAATAGAATAAAAAAGACTTTGTTACATGAATATTACAAATTGGAATCCTAATTTTCAATGTTGGGTCATGCATATATCTCTATAGTGGAGTGGGAAAACTCCTTATTAGGGTACGTTGTATTTGCTTTTTCTTAAGTAAGATGTTTGTAGACTAAAATTATAGAAATTATTACAAATTGCATTGTGGTAAGGGAGATAATTAACAAAATTTACAACATTTAAATTCAACAAATTATTGGCAACACATTTATCCTTATAAGACTCTAAAATTCTAAAAAATTGAAAAAAATGCAATGTTTTGATTTTTTAATTTCTTGTTAATGCCCTTTCATTTTCAATGGAGTGAAAAGCTTAATATTTGAATACGTTAATTCAACAAAAATACATGGAATGGGCTGAATAGAATAAAAAACACTTTAGTTCATGAATATTACAAATTGGAATCCTAAATTTCAATGTTGGGTCATGCATATATCTCTATAGGGGAGTGGGAAAACTCCTTATTAGGGTATGTTGTATTTGCTTTTTCTTAAGTAAGATGTTTGTAGACTAAAATTATAGAAATCATTACAAATTGCACTGTGGCGAGGGAGATAATTAACAAAATTTACAACATTTAAATTCAACTAATTATTGACACCACATTTATCCTTATAAGACTCTAAAATTCTGAAAATTAAAAAAATGCAATATTTTGATTTTTTTCATTTATTGTTAATGCCCTTTCATTTTAAATGGAGTGAAAAGCATATTATTTGAATATGTTAGTTCAACAAAAATACAAGTAATCAACTCAATTGTATAAAATACACTTTAGTGCATGAATATTACAAATTGGAATCCTAAATTACAATGTTGGGTCATGCATATATCTTTATAGGGGAGTGGGAAAACTCCTTATTAGGGTATGTTGTATTTGCTTTTTCTTAAGTAAGATGTTTGCAGACTAAAATTATAGAAATCATTACAAATTGCACTATGGCGAGGGAGATAATTAACAAAATTTACAACATTTAAATTCAACAAATTATTGGCAACACATTTATCCTTATAAGACTCTAAAATTCTGAAAATTAAAAAAATGCAATGTTTTGATTTTTTTCATTTATTGTTAATGCCTTTTCATTTTAAATAGAGTGAAAAGCATATTATTTGAATATGTTAGTTCAACAAAAATACAAGTAATGAACTCAATTGTATAAAATACACTTTTGTGAATAAATATTATAAATAGCAAACACAATTTTTAAAGTTGGCTTTAGCATATATCTTTAGAGGGGAGTGGAAAAACTTCTTATTACAGTCCATTGTATTTGCTTTTTCTTAAGTAAGATGTTTGCAGACTAAAATTATAGAAATCATTATGGATTGCATTGTGGCAAGGGAGATAATTAAGAAATTTACAAAATTTAAAATCAACTCATTATTAACAACACATTTATCCCTATAATACTCTAAAATTCTGAAAATTGAAAAAATGCAATGTTTTGATTTTTTTAATATATTGTTAATGCCCTTTCATTTTAAATGGAGTGAAAAGCATATTATTCGAATATGTTAATTCAACAAAAGCACAAGTAATGGACTCAATTGAATAAAAAACACATTAGTGGATGAATATTACAAATTGGAATCCTAAACTTCAATGTTGGGTTATGCATATATCTCTATAAAGGAGTGGGAAAACCTCTTATTATGGTCTATTGTTTTTTTTTCTTTCTTAAGTAGGCTATTTGCAGACTTAAATTATAAAAATCATTACAAGTTGCATTGTGGCAATGGAAATAATTATGAAATTAACAAAATTTAAGTTCAACTCATTATTAACAACACATTTATCCATATAAGATTCTAAAATTCTGAAAATTGAAAAAATGCATTGTTTTGATTTTTTAATATATTGTTAATGCTCTTTCATTTTAATTGGATTGAAAAACATATTATTTGAATACGTTAATTCAACAAAAGTACAAGTAATGGACTCGATTCAATAAAAAACACTTTAGTGGATGAATATTACAAATTGGAATCCTAAACTTCAATGTTGGGTCATGCATATATCTCTATAGTGGAGTGGGAAAACTTCTTATTGGAGTCCATTGTATTTGCTTTTTCTTAAGTAAGATATTTATAGACTAAAATTATAGAAATCATTACAAATTGCATTATGGCAAGGGAGATAATTAAGAAATTTACAAAATTTATCTTCAACTCATTATTAATAACACATTTATCCCTAAAAGGCTCTAAAATTCTAAAAATTGAAAAAATGCAACGTTTTGATTTTTTTAATATATTGTTAATGCTCTTTTATTTGAAATGGAGTGAAAATCATAATATTTGAATACGTTAATTCAACAAAAATACAAGTGATGGACTCAATAAGATAAAAAACACTTTAGTAGATGAATATTACAAATTGGAATTCTAAACTTCAAAGTTGGGTTGTGCATATATCTCAATAGGGGAGTGAGAAAACTTCTTATTAGGGTCCGTTGTATTTGCTTTTTCTTTAATAAGAAGTTTGCAGACTAAAATTATAGAAATCATTACAAATTGCATTATGGCAAGGGAGATAAGTAAGAAATTTACAAAAATTAAATTTAACACATTATTAACAACATATTTATCCCTATAAGACTCTAAAATTCTGAAAATTGAAAAAATGCAATGTTTTGATTTTTTAATATATTGTTAAAGCCCTTTCATTTTAAGTGAAGTGAAAAGCATAATATTTGAATATGTTAATTCAACAAAAATACAAGCAATGAACACAATTGTATAAAATACACTTTTGTGGATAAATATTATAAATAGCAATCATAATTTTCAATGTTGGGTCAAGCATATATCTCTATAGGGTAGTGGGAAAACTTCTTATCAGGGTCCATTGTATTTGTTTTTCCTTAAGTAAGATGTTTGTAGACTAAAATTATAAAAATCATTACAAATTGCATTGTGGCAAGGTAGATAATTATGAAATTTACAAAATTTAAATTCAACTCATTATTAAAAACACATTTATCCCGATAAGATTTTAAAATTTTGAAAATTGAAAAAATGCAATGTTTTCATTTTTTAATATGTTGGTAATGCCTTTTCATTTTAAATGAAATGAAAAGCATAATATTCGAATATGTTAATTCAACAAAAATACAAGTAATGGACTCAATTCAATAAAAAACACTTTAATGGATGAATATTACAAATTGGAATCCTAAACTTCAATCTTGGGTCATGCATATATCTTTATAGGGGAGTGGGAAAACTTCTTCTTAGGGTCTGTTGTTTTTGCTTTTTCTCAAGTAAGATGTTAGTAAAATAAAATTATAGAAAACATTACAAATTGCATTGTGGCAAGGGAGATAATTAAGAAATTTACATCATTTAAATTCAACTTATTATTAAGAATACATTTATCCGTATAAGACTCTAAAATTTTGAAAATTGAAAAAATGCAATGTTTTGATTTTTTAATATATTGTTAATGCCCTTTCAATTTAAAAGGACAAAAAAGCATATTATTTGAATATGTTAATTCAACACAAATATAAGTAATGAACTCAATTATATAAAATACTCTCTTGTGAATAAATATTATAAATAACAATCATAATTTTCAATGTTAGGTCAAGCATATATCTCTATAGGAGAGTGGGAAAACTTCTTACTAGGGTCTATTGTATTTGCTTTTTCTCAAGTAAGATATTTACAGACTAAAATTTTAGAAATCATTACAAATTGCAGTATAGTAAGGGAGATAATTAAGAAATTTACAAAATTTATCTTCAACTCATTATTAACAACACATTTATCCCTAAAAGGCTCTAAAATTCAAAAAATTGAAAAAATGCAATGTTTTGATTTTTTAATATATTGTTAATGCTCTTTCATTTTAAATGGAGTGAAAAGCATAATATTTGAATACGTTAATTCAACAAAAATACAAGTGATGGACTCAATAGGATAAAAAAACACTTGAGTGGATGAATATTACAAATTGGAATCCTAAACTTCAAAGTTGGGTCGTGCATATATCTCTATAGGGGAGTGGGAAAACTTCTTATTAGGATCCGTTGTATTTGCTTTTTCTTCAGTAAGAAGTTTGCAGACTAAAATTATAGAAATCATTACAAATTGCATTATGGCAAGGGAGATAAGTAAGAAATTTACAAAATTTAAATTCCACTCATTATTAACAACACATTTCTCCCTTTAAGACTTTAAAATTCGGAAAATTGAAAAAATGCAATGTTTTGATTTTTTCATTTATTGTTATTGCCCTTTCATTTTAAATGGAGTGAAAAGCATATTATTTGAATATGTAAGTTCAACAAAAATACAAATAATGAACTCAATTGTATAAAATACACTTTTGTGAATAAATATTATAAATAGCAAACACAATTTTTAAAGTTGGCTTTAGCATATATCTTTAGAGAGGAGTGAAAAAACTTCTTATTACATTCGATTGTATTTGCTTTTTCTTAAGTAAGATGTTTGCAAACTAAAATTATAAAAATCATTATAGATTGCATTGTGGCAAGGGAGATAATTAAGAAATTTACACAATTTAAATTCAACTCATTATTAACAACGCATTTATCCCTATAAGACTCTAAAATTCTGAAAATTGAAAAAATGCAATGTTTTGATTTTTTAATATATTGTTAATACCCTTTCATTTTAAATGGAGTGAAAAGCATAATATTTGAATATGTTAATTCAACAAAAAAACAAGCAATGAACACAATTGTATAAAATACACTTTTGTGGATAAATATTATAAATAGCAATCATAATTTTCAATGTTGGGTCAAGCATATATCTCTATAGGGGAGTGGGAAAACTTCTTAGTAGGGTCCATTGTATTTGCTTTTCCTTAAGTAAGATGTTTGTAGACTCAAATTATAAAAATCATTACAAATTGCATTGTGGTAAGGTAGATAATTAAGAAATTTACGAAATTTAAATTGAACTCATTATTAACAACACATTTATCCCTATAAGACTCTAAAATTTTGAAAATTGAAAAAATGCAATGCTTTGATTTTTTAATATATTGGTAATGCCTTTTCATTTTTAATGAAGTGAAATGCATAATATTTGAATATGTTAATTCAACAAAAAAACAAGTAATGGACTTAATTCAATCAAAAACACTTTAGTGGATGAATATTACAAATTGGAATCCTTACCTTCAATGTTTGGTCATGCATATATCTTTATAAGGGTGTGGGAAAAGTTCTTTTTAGGGTCCGTTGTATTTGGTTTTTCATAAGTAAGATGTTAGCAGAATAAAATTATAGAAATCATTACAAATTGCATTGTGGCAAGGGAGATAATTAAGAAATTTACAACATTTAAATTCAGCTTATTATTAACAACACATTTATCTGTATTAGACTCTAAAATTCTGAAAATTGAAAAAATGCAATGTTTTGATTTTTAAATATATTGTTAATGTCCTTTCAATTTAAATGGAGAGAAAAGCATATTATTTGAATAAGTTAATTAAACACAAATACAAGTAATGAACTCAATTGTATAAAATACACTTTTGTGGATAAATATTACAAATAGCAATCATAATTTTCAATCTTGGGTCAAGCATATATCTCTAGGGGGGAGTGGGAAAACTTCTTATTATTCTTCATTGTATTTGCTTTTCCTTATGTAAGATGTTTACAGACTAAAATTATAGAGATGATTACAAATTGCATTATCGTAAGGGAGATAATTAAGAAATTTACAAAATTTAACTTCAACTCACTATTAACAACACATTTATGCCTATAAGGCTGTAAAATTCTAAAGATTGAAAAAATGCAACGTTTTGATTTTTTTAATATATTGTTAATACCCTTTCATTTTAAATGGAGTGAAAAGCATAATATTTGAATACGTTAATTCAACAAAAATACAAGTGATGGACTCAATTGAGTAGAAAACACATTAGTGGATGAATATTACAAATTGGAATCCTAAACTTCAATGTTGGGTCATGTATATATCTCTCCAAGGGAGTGGGAAAACTTCTTATTATGGTCGATTGTATTTTTTTTTCTGACGTAAGATGTTTGCAGACTTAAATTATAGAAATCATTGCAAATTCCATTCTGGCAAGGGGGATAATTATGAAATTAACAAAATTTAAATTCAACTCATTATTAACAACACATTTATCCCGATAAGACTTTAAAATTCTGAAAACTAAAAAAATTGCAATGTTTTTATTTTTTAATATCTTGGTAATGCCTTTTCATTTTAAATGAAGTGAAAAGTATAATATTTGAATATGTTAATTCAACAAAAATACAAGTAATGGACTGAATTCAATAAGAAACACTTTAGTGGACGAATATTACAAATTGGAATCCTAAATTTCAATCTTGGGTCATGCATATATCTCTATAGGAGAGTGGGAAAACTTATTATTAGGGTCTGTTTTATTTGCTTTTTCTTAAGTAAGATGCTTTAACAGAATTAGATTATAGAAAACATAACAAATTGCATTGTGGCAAGGAAGATAATTAAGAAATTTACAACATTTAAGTTCAACTTATTATTAACAATATATTTATCTGTATAAGACTCTAAAATTCTAAAAATTGAAAAAATGCAATGTTTTGATTTTTTTAATATATTGTTAATGTCCTTTCATTTTAAATAGAGTGAAAAATATAATATTTGAATATCTTAATTCAATAAAAATAGAAGTAATGAACACAATTGTATAAAATACATTTTTGTGTGTAAATGTTATCAATAGCAATCATAATTTTCAATGTTGGGTCAAGCATATATCTCTATAGGGGAGTGGGAAAACTTCCTATTAGGGTTCATTCTATTCGTTTTTCTTAAGTAAGATGTTTACAGACTAAAATTATAGAAATCATTACAAATTGCATTATGGCAAGGGAGATAATTAAGAAATTTACAAAATTTAAATTCCACTCTGTTGTTCCCACAGCCTTGTATGGGTTGTAATTGTTGTCAACTAGGGTTAAGTGTGCAAGAGAGTAAAGTCACATGGAAGGGCAAGAAAGTAAATCCGCCGCATAAGGGCAAGAACGTAAATCCGCCATGTAAGCCCTATTAGGGTTTCATGGAAGAGAGTATATAAAGGCCTTGGAAGACAAAACTAGGGCAGAGAGGGGGCCAACACAATTGAATAAACAGCAACCTACAGCAACTGGCCAAAAGGAAGAGAGAGCAGAACGACAAGAGATCAGAAACAACACCACCAGGAGAGCAAACCAGAAACGTCACCACCGGGAGAGCAAACCAGAACGTGCAACCTCCTGCAAGCAAACCAGAAACGCCTCCTGCAGGCAAACCAGAAACACATCCTGCAGGCAAACCAGAAACGCCTCCTGCAATCAAACCAGGAACTCCTCCTGCAAGCAAACCAGAAACACATCCTGCAACCAAACCAGAAACGCACAACCAGCAAGAGGAGAAATAAGAAACAGACCACCCGGAAGAGAAGACAGCAGACCTGGTATCCGTGAGACCACCCGGAAGAGAAGACAGCAGACTGGAAGCGTGAGGCAGGCTGAGAGACGTGAACCAGAAAAACCAGTAGTGTGAGGCAGGCCAAGAGACGTGAAACAGCAGACCAGGAGCGTGAGACCAGAACGTGCAATGGCGTGACTGATCAGAAGCGTGGGGCAGGCCGTGAGACGTGAAACGGCAGACCAGAAGCTTGAGTGCAAGCTATGAAACCGTGAGACAGTGAAAGCAGGAGCTGTGTGAGACAACCTAGAGAAGGAATTTGGCGAAGCATCGGAAAGAACTCAACGTATTTCTAGATTTCTTCAAGAGAGGTTAGAGAGCGTTGCGGTGAACTTCTAAGCGGCAGTGGAGCAGCCTTTCAATTCAATAGAGGCAAGACAAGCTAGAAGAAGGGTAGACACAGTAAGTGACACTCTTTGTATTGTGTTTGCTTAGTAATTGCAATAGTGAAAGGAGCAGAAGATTAAGACATCCATTGTAACTGGAATTCTCAAGTATAGTGGATAGTCTCGGTAAGGGAGAGTCCCTACCACCGTGGATGTACGTCACGTTGACGGAACCACGTAAATCTCGTGTGTCCTTAATTTGCTTTACATTCTGTGTTTTGAATTGAGTTGTGAACGCAGCTAAAGTATCAACCAACCCATAACCTAACGAAGACCTAAACAAGAACATCCGAATTGTCTATTAGGCAAGGTGTCTGAAAGGTGACTTTGGGGACTACTGTGATTAGTAGGTAGCAATAGATCTACCTTAGTCGAATCTGAGAAAGAGTTCGCTTTTAGAAAGAGATTGAAGTTTGGTCACTTTCCTGCGAATTTGCGAATTGTGGTGATACTGATTCACCCCCCCTCTTCAGTATCACAAAACTAGTAGATCCTAGGGTGAAGTTTGGGAACTTCAATTGGTATCAGAGCACAGGTTCACCAGGATAAAGCTTAACAACTTGGTGTACTAGTTTGAAGAGCTCCAGAAGTTTTAACTTGTTTAGCANACATTTAAATTTAACTAACTATTAACAACTCATTTATCCTTATAAGACTCTAAAATTTTGAAAATTGGAAAAATGCAATGTTTTGATTTTTAATATATTGTTAATGCCCTTTCATTTTAAATGGAGTGAAAAGTATATTATTAGAATACGTTAATTCAACAAAAATACAAGTCATGGACTCAATTGAATAAAAAACACTTTAGTGGATAAATATTACAAATTGGAATCCATTGTATGTGCTTTTTTTGAAGTAAGATGTTTGCAAACTAAAATTATATAAATTATTACGAATTGCATTGTGGCAACAGAGATAATTAAGAAATTTACACAATTTAAATTCCACTCAATATTAACAACGCATTTATCCCTATAAAACTCTAAAATTCTGGAAATTGAAAAAATACAAAGTTTTGATTTTTTAATATATTGTTAATGCCCTTTCATTTTAAATGAAGTGAAAAGTATATTATTTGAATACGTTAATTCAACAAAAATACAAGTAATGAACCCAATTGTATAAAATACACTTTTACGGATAAATATATAAATAGCAATGACAATTTTCAATGTTGGGTCAAGTATATATCTCTAGAGGGTTGTGGGAAAACTACTTACTAGGGTCCATTGTATTTGCTTTTTCGTAAGTAAGATGTTTGCAGACTAAAATTATAGAAATCATTACAAATTGCATTGTGGCAAGGGAGATAATTATGAAATAAACAAAATTTAAGTTCAACTCATTATTCACAACACATTTATCCCTATAAGACTCTAAAATTTTGAAAATTAAAAAAATGCAATGTTTTAATTTTTTTTAATATATTATTAATGCCCTTTCATTTTAAATGGAGTGAAAAGCATAATATTTTAATATGTTAATTCAACAAAAATACAAGCAATGACCACAATTGTATAAAATACACTTTTGTGGATAAATATGATAAATAACAATCATAATTTTCAATGTTGGGTTAAGCATATATCTCTATAGGGTAGTGGGAAAACTTCTTATCAGGGTCCATTGTATTTGTTTTCCTTAAGGAAGATGTTTGTAGACTCAAATTATAAAAATCATTACGAATTGCATTGTGGCAAGGTAGATAATTAAGAAATTTACAAAATTTAAATTGAACTCATTATTAACAATACATTTATCCCTATAAGACTCTAAAATTTTGAAAATTGAAAAAATGCAATGTTTTGATTTTTTAATATATTGGTAATGCCTTTTCATTTTTAATGAAGTGAAATGCATAATATTTGAATATGTTAATTCAACAAAAAAAAAGTAATGGACTCAATTTAATCAAAAACACTTTAGTGGATGAATATTATAAATTGGAATTCTAAACTTCAATGTTGGGTCATGCATATATCTCTATAGGGGAGTGGGAAAACTTCTTATCAGGGTCCATTGTATTTGCTTTTCCTTAAGTAAGATGTTTGTAGACTCAAATTATAGAAATCATTACAAATTGCATTATGGTAAGGGAGATAATTAAGAACTTTACAACATTTAAATTCAACTTATTATTAACAACACATTTATCCGTATAAGACTCTAAAATTCTGAAAATTGAAAAAATGCAATGTTTTGATTTTTTAATATATTGTTAATGCCCTTTCAATTTAAATGGAGAAAAAAGCATGTTATTTGAATATGATAATTAAACACAAATACAAGTAATGAACTCAATTGTATAAAATACACTTTTATGGATAAATATATAAATAGCAACAACAATTTTCAATGTTGGGTCATATCGCTAGAGGGGAGTGGGAAAGCTTCTTATTAGGGTCCATTGTATTTGCTTTTTCTTAAGTAAGATGTTTGCAGACTTAAATTATAGAAATCACTACAAATTGCATTGTGGCAAGGGAGACAATTATAAAATTTACAACATTTAAATTTAACTAACTATTAACAACTCATTTATCCTTATAAGACTCTAAAATTCTAAAAATTGAAAAAATCCAATGTTTTGATTTTTTAATATATTGTTAATGCCCTTTCATTTTAAATGGAGTGAAAAGCATAATATTTAAATATGTTAATTCAACAAAAATACAAGCAATGAATTCATTTGTATAAAATACACTTTTGTGGATAAATATTATACATAGCAATCATAACTTTCAATGTTGGATCAAGCATATATCTCTACAGGGGAGTGGGAAAACTACTTATTAAGGTCCATTGTATTTGCTTTTCCTTAAGTATGATGTTTGTAGACTAAAATTATAGAAATCATTACAAATTGCATTGTGGCAAGGTCGATAATTAAGAAATTTACAAAATTTAAATTCAACTCATTATTAACAACCCATTTATCCCGATAAGACATTAAAATTCTGAAAATTGAAAAAATGCAATGTTTTTATTTTTTAATATATTGTTAATGCCCTTTCAATTTAAATGGAGAGAAAAGCATATTATTTGAATATGTTAATTAAACACAAATACAAGTAATGAACTCAATTGTATAAAATACACTTTTATGGATAAATATATAAATAGCAATGACAATTTTCAATGTTAGGTCAAGAATATATCTCTATAGGGTTGTGGGAAAACTTCTTATTAGGGTCCATTGTATTTGCTTTTTCTTAAGTAAGATGTTTGTAGACTAAAAATATAGAAATCAATACAAATTGCATTGTGGCAAAGGAGATAATTAAGAAATTTACAAAATTTAAATTCAACTCATCATTAATAACACATTTATCCCTATAAGATTCTAAAATTCTAAAAATTGAAAAAATGCAATGTTTTGATTTTTTAATATATTATTAAATGGAGTGAAAAGCATATTATTTGAATACGTTAATTCAACAAAAATACAAGTGATCGACTAAATTAAATAAAAAACACTTTAGTGGATGAATATTACAAATTGGAATCCTAAACTTTAATGTTGGGTCATGCATATATCTCTATAGGGGTGTGGGAAAAGTTCTTAGTAAGGTCCATTGTATTTGGTTTTTCATAAGTAAGATGTTAGCAGAATAAAATTGTAGAAATCATTACAAATTGCATTGTGGCAAGGGAGATAATTAAGAAATTTACAACATTTAAATTTAACTTATTATTAACAACACATTTATCCGTATAAGACTCTAAAATTCTGAAAATTGAAAAAATGCAATGTTTTGAATTTTTAATATATTGTTAATGCCCTTTCAATTTAAATGGAGAGAAAAGCATATTATTTGAATATGTTAATTAAACACAAATACAAGTAATGAACTCAATTGTATAAAATACACTTTTATGGATAAATATATAAATAGCAATGACAATTTTCAATGTTGGGTCAAGCATATATCTCTAGAGG
Organism: Bruguiera gymnorhiza; assembly: GCA_020883675.1. Taxonomy (NCBI): domain Eukaryota; kingdom Viridiplantae; phylum Streptophyta; class Magnoliopsida; order Malpighiales; family Rhizophoraceae; genus Bruguiera; species Bruguiera gymnorhiza. Next base: position 7,275,222 of record JAIRCJ010001061.1, on the reverse strand, counting down.
GGAGTGGGAAAACTTCTTATTAGGGTCCAATGTATTTGCTTTTTCTTAAGTAAGATGTTTGCAGACTTAAATTATAGAAATCACTACAAATTGCATTGTGGCAAGGGAGATAATTATGAAATTTACAACATTTAAATTCAACTGACTATTAACAACTCATGTATTCTTATAAGACTTTAAAATTCTGAAAATTGAAAAAATGCAATGTTTCGATTTTTTAATATATTGTTAATGCCCTTTCATTTTAAATGGAGTGAAAAGCATAATATTTAAATATGTTAATTCAACAAAAATACAAGCAATGAACTCATTTGTATAAAATACACTTTTGTGGATAAATACAAGCAATGAACAACACATTTATCCCCATAGGACTCTAAAATTATGAAAATCGAAAAAATGCAATATATTGATTTTTTAATATATTGTTAATGCCCTTTCATTCTAAATCAAGTGAAAAACATATTATTTGAATATGTTAATTCAACAAAAATACAAGTAATGGACTCAATTCAATAAAAAACACTTTGGTGGATGAATATTACAATTTGGAATCCTAAACCTCAATGGTGGGTCATGCATATATCTCTATAGGGGAGTGGGAAAACTTCTTATTAGGGTCCATTGTTTTTGCTTTTTCTTAAGTAAGATGTTTGCAAACTAAAATAATAGAAATCATTAGAAATTGCATTGTGGCAAAGGAGATAATTAAGAAATTTACAAAATTCAAATTCAACTCATTATTAACAACACATTTATCCCTATAAGATTCTAAAATTATGAAAATCGAAAACATGTAATGTTTTGATTTTTTAATATATTGTTAATGCACTTTCATTTTAAACGGAGTGAAAATCATATTATTTGAATATGTTAATTCAACAAAAATACAAGTAATGAACTCAATTATATAAAATACACTTATGTGGATAAATATTACAAATAGCAATCATAATTTTCAATGTTCTATCAAGGATATATCTCTAGAGGGGACTGGGAAAACTTCTTGTTAGGGTCCATTGTATTTGATTTTTCTTAAGTAAGATGTTTGCAGACTAAAATTATAGAGATCATTACAAATTGCATAGTGATAAGGGAGATAATTAAGAAATTTACAAAATTTAAATTTAACTCATTATTAACAACACATTTATCACTATAAGACCATAATATTCTGAAAATTGAAAAAATGCAATGTTTAGGTTGTTTAAAATATTTTTAATTCCCTTTCATTTTAAATGGAGTGAAAAGCATAATATTCGAATATCTTAATTCAGCAAAAATACAAGTAATGGACATAATTCAATAAAAAACACTTTAGTGGATAAATATTATGAATTGGAATCCTAAACTTCAATGTTGGGCCATGCATATATCTCTATAGGGGAGAGGGAAAACTTCTTATTAGGGTCAATTGCTTTCGTTTATTCTTAAGTAAGATGTTTGCAGACTAAAATTATAAAAATGATTACAAATTGCATTCTGGCAAGGGAGATAATTAAGAAATTAACAAAATTTAAATTCAACTAATTATTAATAACACATTTATCCCTATAAAACTTAAAAATTCTGAAAATTGAAAAAATGCAATGTTTTGATTTTTTAATATATTGTTAATGTCCTTTCATTTTAAATGGAGTGAAAAGCATAATATTTGAATATGTTAATTCAACAAAAATACAAGTAATGGACTCAATTAATTAAAAAACACTTTAGTGGATGAATATTACAAATTGTAATCCTAAATCTCATTATTAGGTCACGCATATATCTCTATAGAGGAATGGGAAAGCTTCTTCTTACGGTCAATTGCATTTTCTTTTTCTTAAGTAAGATGTTTGCAGATTAAGATTATAGAAATCATTACAAATTGCATTGTGGCAAAGGAGATAATTAAGAAATTTAAAAATTTTCAATTCAACTCATTATTAACAAATCATATATCCTTATAAGACTCTAAAATTCCAAAAAATGAAAAAAATACAATGTTTTGATTTTTTAATATATTGTTAATGCCCTTTCATTTTCAATAGAGTGAAAAGCATAATATTTGAATATGTTAATTCAACAAAAATACAAGTAATGGACTCAATTCAATAAAAAACACTTTAGCAGATGATTATTACAAATTGGAATACTAAACTTCAATGTTAGGTCGTGCATATATCACTATAAGGGAGTGCGGAAACTTTTTATTGGTGTCCATTATATTTTCTTTTTTTTAAGTAGGATGTTTGCAGATTAAAATTATAGAAATCATTAAAATTTCATTTTGCCAAGGAAGATAATTAAGAAATTTACAAAATTTAAATTCAACTCATTATTAAGAACACATTTATCCCTATAAGACTCTAAAATTCTGAAAATTGAAAAAAAAGCAACATTTTGATTTTTTAGTATATTGTTAATGCCTTTTCATTTTAAATGAAGTGAAAAGCATAATATTTGAATATCTTAATTCAACAAAAATACAAGTAATGGACTCAATTCAATAAAAAACACTTTAGTGGATGAATATTACAAATTGGAATCCTAAACTTCAATGTTGGGTCATGCATATATCTCTATAAGGGAGTGGGAAAACTTCTTATTGGTGTCCATCATATTTGCTTTTTCTTAAGTAAGATGTTTGCAAACTAAAATTATAGAAATGATTACAAATTGCATTATGGCAAGGGAGATAATTATGAAATTAACAAAATTTAAAATCAACTCATTATTAAGAACACATTTATCCCTATAAGACTTTAAAATTCTAAAAATTGAAAAAATGCAATGTTTTGGATGCTTAATAAATTGTAAATACCCTTTCATTTTAAATGGAGTGAAAAGCATAATATTTGAATATGTTAATTCAACAAAAATACAAGTAATAATAAAAAACACTTTAGTGGATGAATATTACAAATTGGAATCCTAAACTTCAATGTTGGGTCATGCATATATCTCTATAGGGGAATGGGAAAACTTCTTATTACAATCCATTGCATTATCTTTTTCTTAAATAAGATCTTTGCAGACTAAAATTATAGAAATCATTACAAATCGCATTGTGGCAACGAAGATAATTAAGAAATTTAAAGAATTTCAATTCAACTCATTATTAACAAAACATTTATCCCTATAAGACTCTAAAATTCCAAAAATTGAAAAAAATGCAATGTTTTGATTTTTTAATATATTGTTAATGCCGTTTCTTTTTAAATAGAGTGAAAAGCATAATATTTGAATATGTTAATTCAACAAAAATACAAGTAATGGACTCAATTCAATAAAAAACATTTTAGTGGATGAATATTCCAAATTGGAATCTCAAACTTCAATGTTGGGTCATGCATATATCTCTATGAAGGAGTGAGAAAACTTCTTATTATGGTCCCTTGTATTTTCTCTTTTTTTAAGTAAAATGTTTGGAGACAAAAATTATAGAAATGATTACAAATTGCATTGTGGAAAGGGAGATAATTATGAAATTAACAAAATTTAAATTCAACTTATTATTAACAACACATTTATCCTTTTAAGACTAAAAAATTCTGAAAATAAAAAAAATGCAATGTTTTGATTTTTTAATATATTGTTAATGCCCATTCATTTTAAATGGAGTGAAAAGCATAATATTTGAATATGTTAATTCAACAAAAATACAAGTAATGGAATCAATTGAGTAAAAAATACTTTAGTGGATGAATATTACAAATTCTAATCCTATACCTCAATGTTAGATCACGCATATATCTCTATAGGGGAATGGGAAAACTTCTTATTACAGTTCATTGCATTATCTTTTTCTTAAATAAGATGTTTGCAAACTAAAATTATAGAAATCATTACAAATCGCATTGCAGCAACGGAGATAATTAAGAAATTTAAAGAATTTCAATTCAACTCATTATTAATGACACATTTATCCCTATAAGACTCTAAAATTCAAAAATTGAAAAAATGCAATGTTTTGATTTTTTTCATATATTCTTAATGCCCTTTCTTTTTTAAAAAGAGTGAAAAGCATAATATTTGAATATGTTAATTCAAGAAAAATACAAGTAATGGACTAAATTGTATAAAAAACACTTTAGTGGATGAATATTACAAATTGTAATCCTAAACCTTAATGTTAGGTCACGCATATATCTCTATAGGGGAGTGGGAAAACTTCTTATTACAGTCCATTGCATTTTCTTTTTTTTAAGTAAGATGTTTGCAGACTAAAATTATAGAAATGATTATTACAAATTGGAATCCTAAACTTCAATGTTAGGTCGTGCATATATCTCTATAAGGGAGTGCGAAAACTTCTTATTGGTGTCCATTATATTTGCTTTTTTTTAAGTAGAATGTTTGCAGATTAAAATTATGGAAATCATTAAAATTGCATTTTGCCAAGGGAGATAATTAAGAAATTTACAAAATTTAAATTCAACTCATTATTAAGAACACATTTATCCTTATAAGACTCTAAAATTCTAAAAATTGAAAAAATGCAGTGTTTTGATTTTTTAATGTTGCGTCAAGCATATATATGTAGAGGGGAGTGGGAAAACATCTTATTTGGGTCCATTGTATTTGCGTTTTCTTCTCTAAGATGTTTGCCGACTAAAATTATAAAAATTATTACAGATTGCATTGTCAATTGCATAAAATCCACTTTTGTGGATATATATTATTAATAGCAATCACAATTTTGAATATTGGGTCAAGGATATATATCTAGAGGGGAGTGGGAAAACTTCTTATTTAGGTCCATTGTATTTGCATTTTCTTAAGTGAGGTCTTTGCAGACTAAAATTATTGAAATCATTACAAATTGCATTGTGACAAGGGAGATAAGTATGAGATTTACAAAATTTAAATTGACAAAATGCAATGTTTAGATTTTTTAATATATTGTTAATGCCCCTTCATTTTGACTGGACTGAGAAGTATATTATTTGAATATGTTAATTGAACAAAAATACAAGTAATAAACTCAATTGCAAAGAATCCACTTTTCTTGATATATATTATTAATAGCAATCGCAATTCTGAATGTTGCGTCAAGCATATATATGTAGGCGGGAGTGGGAAAACTTCTTATTTGGGTCCATTGTATTTGTGTTTTCTTCTCTAAGATGTTTGCCAACTAAAATTATAGAAATTATTACAAATTGGATTGTGACTAGGGAGATAATTAAGAGATTTACAAAATTTAAATTGGCAAAATGTAATGTTTTGATTTTTTAATATATTGTTAATGCCCCTACATTTTGAATGGAGTGAAAAACATATTATTTGAATATGTTAATTCAACAAAAATACAAGTAATGAACTCAATTGTATAAAATCCACTTTTGTAAATAAATATTATAAATAGCAATCATTATTTTGAATGTTGGGTCAAGCATATATATCTAGAGGGGAGTGGGAAAACTTCCTATTTGAGTCCATTGTATTTGCGTTATCCTACGTAAGATGTTAGCAGACTAAAATTATACAAATCATTACAAATTGCATTGTGACAAGGGAGATAACTAAGAGATTTACAAAATCTAAATTGAAAAAATGCAATGTTTTGTTTTTTTAATATATTGTCAATGCCACTTCGTTTTGAATGGAGTGAAAAACATATTATTTGAATATGTTAATTCAACAAAAATACAAGTAATGAACTCAATTGCATAAAATCCACTTTTGTAAATAATTACGATAAATGGCAATCACTATTTTGAATGTTGGGTCAAGCATATATATCAAGAGGGGAGTGGGAAAACATCTTATTTGAGTCCATTGTATTTGCGTTATCGTAAGTAAGATATTAGCAGACTAAAATTATACAAATCATTACAAATTGCATTGTGACAAGGGAGATAATTAAGAGATTTACAAAATCTAAAATGAAAAAATGTAATGTTTTGATTCTTTAATATATTGTTAATGCCCCTTCATTTTGAATGGAGTGAAAAACATATTATTTGAATATGTTAATTCAACAAAAATACAAGTAATGAACTCAATTGCATAAAATCCACTTTTGTAAATAAATATTATAAACAACAATCATTATTTGGAATGTTGGGTCAAGCATATATATCTAAAGGGGAGTGGGAAAACTTCCTATTTGAGACCATTGTATTTGCATTATCTTAAGTAAGATATTAGCAGACTAAAATTATACAAATCATTACAAATTACATTGTGACAAGGGAGGTAATTAAGAGATTTCCAAAATCTAAATTGAAAAAATGTAATGTTTTGATTTCTTAATATATTGTTAAAGCCCCTTCATTTTGAATGGAGTGAAAAGCTTATTATTTGAATATGTTAATTCAACAAAAATACAAATATTGAACTCAATTGCATAGAATCCACTTTTGTGGATATATATTATTAATAGCAATCACAATTTTGAATGTTGCGTCAAGCATATATATGTAGAGGGGAGTGGGAAAACATCTTATTTGTGTCCATTGTATTTGCGTTTTCTTCTCTAAGATGTTTGCCGACTAGAATTATAAAAATTATTACAAATTGCATTGTGACAAGGGAGATAATTAAGAGATTTACAAAATTTAAATTGACAAAATGTAATGTTTTGGTTTTTTAATATATTGTTAATGCCCTTTCATTTTGAATGGAGTGAAAAGCTTATTATTTGAATATGTTAATTGAAAAAAAATACAAGTACCGAACTCAATTGCATAGAATCCACTTTTGTGGATATATATTATTAATAGCAATCACAATTTTGAATATTGGGTCAAGCATATATATTCAGAGGGGAGTGGGGAAACTTCTTGTTTGGGTCCATTGTATTTGCATTTACTTAAGTGAGGTCTTTGCAGACTAAAATTATTGAAATCATTAAAAATTGCATTGTGACAAGGGAGATTAATATGAGATTTACAAAATTTAAATTGACAACATGCAATGTTTTGATTTTTTCATATTTTGTTAATGCCCCTTCATTTTGAATGGACTGAAAAGCTTATTATTTGAATATGTTAATTGAACAAAAATACAAGTACTGATCTCAATTGCATAAAATCCACTTTTGTAAATAAATATTATAAATGGAAATCATTATTTTGAATGTTGGGTCAAGTATATATATCTAGAAGGGAGTTGGAAAACTTCTTATTTGAGGCCATTGTATTTGTGTTATTGTAAGTAAGATATTAGTAGACTAAAATTATACAAATCATTACAAATTGCATTGTGACAAGGGAGATAATTAAGAGATTTACAAAATCTAAATTGAAAAAATGCAATGTTTTGTTTTTTTTAATATATTGTCAATGCCCCGTCATTTTGAATGGAGTGAAAAGCATATTATTTGAATATGTTAATTCAACAAAAATACAAGAAATGAACTCAATTGCATAAAATCCAGTTTTGTGGATAAATATTATAAATAGCAATCATTATTTTGAATGTTGGGTCAAGCATATATATTTAGAGGGGAGTGGGAAAACTTCTTATTTTAGTCCATTGTATTTGCGTTATCGTAAGTAAGATATTAGCAGACTAAAATTAGACAAATCATTACAAATTGCATTGTGGCAAAGGAGATAATTAAGAGATTTACAAAATCTAAATTGAAAAAGTCCAATGTTTTGTTTTTTTAATATATTGTCAATGCCCCGTCGTTTTGAATGGAGTGAAAAACATATTATTTGAATATGTTAATTCAACAAAAATACAAGTAATGAACTCAATTGCATAAAATCCAGTTTTGTAAATAAATATTATAAATGGCAATCATTATTTTGAAAGTTGGGTCAAGCATATATATCTAGAAGGAGTGGGAAAACTTCCTATTTAAGTCCATTGTATTTGCGTTATCGTAAGTAAGATATTAGCATACTAAAATTATACAAATCATTACAAATTGCATTATGACAAGGGAGATAATGAAGAGATTTACAAAATCTAAATTGAAAAAATATAATGTTTTGATTTTTTAATATCTCGTTAATGCCCCTTCATTTTGAATGGAGTGAAAAGAATATTATTTGAATCCGTTAATTCAACAAAAATATAAGTAATGAACTCTCTTGTATAAAATCCACTTGTATGGATAAATATTATAAATAACAATCACAATTTGAAATGTCGGGTCAAGCTTATATATCTAGAGGGGAGTGGGAAAACTCCTTATTTAGGTCCATTATATTTGCATTATCTGAATTAAGATGTTTGCACAATAAAATTATAGAAATCATTACAAATTACATTGTGACAAAGGAGATAATTAAGAGATTTAGAAAATATAATTTGAAAAATTGCAATGTTTTGATTTTTTAATATATTGTTAATGCCCCTTCGTTTTGAATGGAGTGAAAGGCATATTATTTAAATAGGTTAATCCAACAAAAATACAAGTAATGAACTTAGTTGCATAAAATCCACATTTGTGGATAAATATTATAAATAGCAATCACAATTTTGAATGTTGGCTCAAGCATATATATCTAGAGGGGAGTGGGCAAATTGGTTATTTAGGCCCATTGTATTTGCGTTATCTTAAGTAAGATGTTTGCAGAATAAAATAATCGAAATCGTTACCAATTGCATTGTGACAAGGGGGATAATAAAGATATTTACAAAATCTAAATTGAAAAAATGTAAAATTTTGATTTTTTAATATATTGTTAATGCCCCTTCATTTTGAATGGAGTGAAAGACATATTATTTGAATATGTTAATTCAACAAAAATACAAGTAATGAACTCAATTGCATAAAATCCACAATTGTAAATAAATATTATAAAAAGCAATCATTATTTTGAATGTTGGGTCAAGCATATATATCTAGAGGGGAGTGGGAAAACTTCCTATTTGAGTCCATTGTATTTGCGTTATCTTAACTAAGATATTAGCAGACTAAAATTATACAAATCATTACAAATTGCATTGTGACATGGGAGATCACTAAGAGATTTACAAAATCTAAATTGAAAAAAAGCAATGTGTTGTTTTTTTAATATATTGTCAATGTCCCATCGTTTTGAATGAAGTGAAAAGCATATTATTTGAATATGTTAATTCAACAAAAATACACGTAATGAACTCAATTGCATAAAATCCAGTTTTGTGGATAAATATTATAAATGATTGGGTCAAGCAAATATATCTAAAGGGGAGTGGGAAAACTTGTCATTTGAGTCCATTGTATTTGCGTTATCGTAAGTAAGATATTAGCAGACTAAAATTATACAAATCATTACAAATTGCAATGTGACAGGGGAGATAATTAAGAGATTTACAAAATCTAAATTGAAAAAATCAAATATTTTGATTTTTTAATATATTGTTAATGGCCCTTCATTTTGAATGGAGTGAAAAACATATTATTTGAATATGTTAATTCAACAAAAATACAAGAAATGAACTTAATTGCATAAAATCCACTTTTGTAAGGAAATATTATAAATAGCAATCATTATTTTGAATGTTGGGTCAAGCATTTATATCTAGAGGGGAGTGGGAAAACTTCCTATTAGAGTCCATTGCATTTACATTATCTTAAGTAAGATCTTAGCAGACTAAAATTATACAAATCATTACAAATTGCATTGTGACAAGGGAGATAACAAAGAGATTTACAAAATCGAAATAGAAAAAATGTAATGTTTTGATTTTTTAATATATTGTTAATGCCCCGTCTTTTTGAATGGAGTGAAAAACATATTATTTGAATATGTTAATTCAAAAAAATACAAGTACCGAACTCAATTGCATAGAATCCACTTTTGAAAATAAATATTATAAATAGCAATCATTATTTTGAATGTTGGGTCAAGCATATATATCTAAAGGGGAGTGGGAAAACTTCCTATTTAAGTCCATTGTATTTGCCTTATCCTAAGTAAGATGTTAGCAGACTAAAATTATACAAATCATTACAAATTGCATTATGACGAGGGAGATAATTAAGAGATTTACAAAATCTAAATTGAGAAAATGCAATGTTTTGTTTTTATAATATATTGTCAATGCCCCGTCGTTTTGAATGGAGTGAAAAGCATATTATTTGAATATGTTAATTCAACAAAAATACAAGTAATGAACTCAATTGCATAAAATCCAGTTTTGTAAATAAATATTATAAATGGCAATCATTATTTTGAAAGTTGGGTCAAGCATATATATCTAGAGGGGAGTGGCAAAACTTGTCATTTGAGTCCATTGTATTTGCATTATCGTCAGTAAGATATTAGCAGACTAAAATTATACAAATCATTACAAATTGCATTATGACAAGGGAGATAATAAGAGATTTACAAAATCTAAATTGAAAAAACGTAATGTTTTGATTTTTTAATATATTGTTAAAGCCCCTTCATTTTGAATGGAGTGAAAAACATATTATTTGTATATGTTAATTCAACAAAAATACAAGAAATGAACTCAATTGCATAAAATCCACTTTTGTAAATAAATAATATAAATAGCAATCATTATTTTGAATGTTGGGTCAAGCATATATATCTAGACGGGAGTCGGAAAACTTCCTATTTGAGTCCATTTTATTTGCGTTACCGTAAGTAAGATATTAGCAGACAAAAATTATACAAATCATTACAAATTGCTTTGTGACAAAGGAGATAACAAAGAGATTTACAAAATCTAAATTGAAAAATGTAATGTTTTGATTTTTTAATATATTGTTAATGCCCCTTCTTTTTTAATGGAGTGAAAAACATATTATTTGAATATGTTAATTGAAGAAAAATACAAGTAATGAACTCAACTACGTAAAATCTACTTTTGAAAATAAATATGATAAATAGCAATCATTATTTTGAATGTTGGGTCAAACATATATATCTAGAGGGGAGTGGGAAAACTTCCTATTTAAGTCCATTGTATTTGCCTTATCCTAAGTAATATGTTAGCAGACTAAAATCATACAAATCATTACAAATTGTGTTGTGACAAGGGAGATAACTAAGAGATTTACAAAATTTAAATTGAAAATATGCAATGTCTTGTTTTTTTAATATATTGTTAATGCCCCTTCATTTTGAATGGAGTGAAAAACATATTATTTGAATATGTTAATTCAACCAAAATACAAGTAATGAACTCAAGTGCATAAAATCCCCTTTTGTAAATAAATATTATAAATGGCAATCATTATTTTGAATGTTGGGTCAAGCATATATATCTAGAGGGGAGTGGGAAAACTTCTGATTTGAGTCCATTGTATTTGCGTTATCTTAAGTAAGATATTAGCAGACTAAAATTATTCAAATCATTACAAATTGTAGTGTGACAAGGGAGATAATTAAGAGATTTACAAAATCTAAATTGAAAAAATCAAATATTTTGATTTTTTAATATATTGTTAATGCCCCTTCATTTTGAATGGAGTGACAAACATATTATTTGAATATGTTAATTCAACAAAACTACAAGTAATGAACTCAATTGCATAAAATCGACTTTTGTAAAAAAATATTATAAATGGCAATCATTATTTTGAATGTTGGGTTAAGCATATATATCTAGAGGGGAGTGGGAAAACTTCTGATTTGAGTCCATTGTATTTGCGTTATCTTAAGTAAGATATTAGCAGACTAAAATTATTCAAATCATTACAAATTGCATTGTGACAAGGGAGATAATTGAGAGATTTACAAAATCTAAATTGAAAAAACGTAATGTTTCGATTTTTGAATATATTGTTAATGCCCCATCCTTTTGAATGGAGTGAAAAACATATTATTTGAATATGTCAATTCAACAAAAATACAAGTAATGAACTCAATTGCATAAAATCCACCTTTGTAAAGAAATATTATAAATAGCAATCATTATTTTGAATTTTGGGTCAAGCATATCTATCTAGAGGGGAGTGGGAAAACTTCTTATTTGAGTCCATTGTATTTGCGTTATCTTAAGTAAGATGTTAGCATTCAAAAATTATACAAATCATTACAAATTGCGTTGTGACAAGGGAGATAACTAAGAGATTTAGAAAATCTAAATTGAAAAAATGCAATGTTTTGCTTTTTTAATATATTGTCAATGCCCCAGAATTTTGAATGGAGTGAAAAGCATATTATTTGTATATGTTAATTCAACAAAAATACAAGTAATGAACTTAATTGCATAAAATCCACTTTTGTAAATTAATATTATAAATGGCAATCATTATTTTGAATGTTAGGTCAAGCATATATATCTAGAGAGGAGTGGGAAAACTTCTTATTTGAGTCCATTCTATTTGCGTTATCTTAAGTAAGATGTTAGCATACTCAAATTTTACAAATCATTACAAATTGGATTGTGACAAGGGAGATAACAAAGAGATTTACAAAATCTAAATTGAAAAAATGCAATGTTTTCTTTTTTTAATATATTGTCAATGCCCCGTCATTTTGAATGGAGTGAAAAGCCTATTTTTTGAATATGTTAATAGAACAAAAATACAAGTAATGAACTCAATTGCATAAAATCCAATTTTGTAAAGAAATATTATAAATGGCAATCATTATTTTGAATGTTGGGTCAAGCATATATATGTAGAGGGGAGTGGGAAAACTTCTTATTTGAGTCCATTGTATTTGCGCCATCGTAAGTAAGATATTAGTAGACTAAAATTATACAAATCATTACAAATTGCGTTGTGACAAGGGAGATAATTCAGAGAGGTACAAAATCTAAATTGAAAAAATGTAATGTTTTGATTTTTTAATATATTGTTAATGCCTCTTCATTTTGAATGGAGTGAAAAACATATTATTTGAATATAGTAATTCAACAAAAATACAAGTAATGAACTCAATTGCATGAAATCCACTTTTGTAGAGAAATATTATAAATAGCAAACATTATTTTGAATGTTGGGTTAATCATATATATCTAGAGGGGAGTGGGTAAACTTCCTATTTGAGTCCATTGTATTTGCATTATCTTAAGTAAGATCTTAGCAGACCAAAATTATACAAATCATTACAAATTGCATTGTGACAAGGCAGATAACTAAGGGATTTACAAAATCTAAATTGAAAAAATGTAATGTTTTGATTTTTTAATATATTGTTAATGCCCGTTCATTTTGAATGGAGTGAAAAGCATATTATTTGAATATGTTAATTCAACAAAAATACAAGTAATGAACTCAATTGCATAAAATCCACTTTTGTAAATAAATATTATAAATGGCAATCATTATTTTGAATGTTGGGTCAAGCATATATATCTAGAGGGGAGTGGGAAAACTTCTTATTTGAGTCCATTGTATTTGCGTTATGCTAAGTAAGATATTACCAGGCTAAAATTATACAAATCATTACAAATTGCATTGTGAGATGAGAGATAATTAAGAGATTTACAAAATCTAAACTGAAAAATTGTAATGTTTTGATTTTTTAATATATTGTTAATGCCCCTTCATTTTGAATGCAGTGAAAAACATATTATTTGAATATATTAATTCAACAAAAATACAAGTAATGAACTCAATTGCATGAAATCCACTTTTGTAGATAAATATTATAAATAGCAATCATTATTTTGAATGTTGGGTCAAGCATATATATCTAGAGGGGAGTGGGAAAACTTCCTATTTGAGTCCTTTGTTTTTGCGTTATCCTAAGTAAGATGTTAGAAGACTAAAATTATACAAATCATAACAAATTGCATTGTGACAAGCGACATAATTAAGAGATTTAAAGAATCTAAATTGAAAAAATGTAATGTTTTGATTTTTTCATAAATTGTTAATGCCCTTTCATTTTGAATGGTGTGAAAAACATATTATTTGAATATGTTAATTGAAGAAAAATACAAGTAATGAACTCAATTGCATAAAATCCGCTTTTGTAAATAAATATGATAAATAGCAATCATTATTTTGAATGTTGGGTCAAGCATATATATCTAGGGGGGAGTGGGAAAACTTCCTATTTGAGTCCATTGTATTTGCATTATCTTAAGTAAGATCTTAGCATACTAAAATTATACAAATCATTAAAAATTGCATTGTGACTAGGTAGATAACTAAGAGATTTACAAAATCTAAATTGAAAAAATGTAATGTTTTGATTTTTTTAATATTTTGTTAATGCCCTTTCATTTTGAATGGAGTGAAAAACATATTTGAATATGTTAATTGAACAAAAATACAAGTAATGACCAATTGCATAAAATCCACAATTGCAAATAAATATTACAAATAACAATTATTATTTTGAATGTTGGGTCCAGCATATATATCTAGAGGGGAGTGGCAAAACTTCCTATTTGCGTCCATTGTATTTGCGTTATCCTAAGTAAGATATTAGCAGACTAAAATTATACAAATCATTACAAATTGCATTGTGACAAGGGAGATAATGAAGAGATTTACATAATCTACATGGAGAAAATGTAATGTTTTCATTTTTTTAATATATTGTTAATGCTGCTTCATTTTGAATGGAGTGAAAAACATTTATTTGAATATATTAATTCAACAAAAAGAAAAGTAATGAACTCAATTGCATAAAATCCACTTTTTGTAAATAAATATTATAAATAGCAATCATTATTTGAATGTTGGGTCAAGCATATATATCTTGAGGGGAGTGGGAATGCTTCCTATTTGAGTCCATTGTATTTGCGTTATCCCAAGTAGATATTAGCAGACTAAAATTATACAAATCATAACAAATTGCATTGTGACAAGGGGATAATTAAGATGTTTACAAAATCTAAATTCAAAAAATGTAATGTTTTGATTTTTTAATATATTGTTAATCCCCCTTCATTTTGAATGGAGTGAAAAACATTTTATTTGAATATGTCAATTCAACAAAAATACAAGTAATGAACTCAATTGCATAAAATCCACTTTTGTAGATAAATATTATAAATAGCGATCATTATTTTGAATGTTGGGTCAACCATATATATCTAGAGGAGAGTGGGAAAACTTCCTAGTTGAGTCATTGTATTTGCGTTATCCTAAGTAAGATATTAGGAGACTAAAATTATACAAATCATTACAAATTACATTGTGACAAGGGAGATAATTAAGAGATTTACAAAATCTAAATTGAAAAAGGCAATGTTTTGTTTTTTAATATATTGTCAATGCCCTTTCATTTTAAATGGTGTGAAACGCATAATATTTGAATATGTNGGGTCCATTGTATTTGCTTTTTCTTAAGTAATATGTTTATAAGCTAAAATTATACAAATCATTACAAATGCATTGTGACAAGGGAGATAATTAAGAGATTTACAAAATCTAAATTGAAAAAAGGCAATGTTTTGTTTTTTTAATATATTGTCAATGCCCTGACGTTTTGAATGGAGTGAAAAGCATATTATTTGTATATGTTAATTCAACAAGAATACAAGTGAACTTAATTGCATAAAATCCACTTTTGTAAAGAAATATTATAAATGGTAATCATTATTTTGAATGTTGGGTCAAGCATATATATCTAGAGGGAGTGGGAAAACTTCCTATTTGAGTCCATTGTATTTGCGATATCCTAAGTAAGATGTTAGCAGACTAAAAATATACAAATCATTGCAAATTGCTTTGTGACAATGGAGATAATTAAGAGATTTACAAAATCTAAATTGAAAAATGTAATGTTTTGATTTTTTAATATATTGTTAATGCCCCTTCATTTTTGAATGGAGTGAAAAATATATGATTTGAATATGTTAATTGAACAAAAATACAAGTAATGAACTCAATTGCATAAAATCCACTTTTGTAAATAAATATTATAAATAGCAATCATTATTTTGAATGTTGGGTCAAGCATATATATCTAGAGGGGAGTGGGAAAACTTCTTATTTGATCCATTGTATTTGCGTTATCGTAAGTAAGATATTAGCAGACTAAAATTATACATATCATTACAAATTGCGTTGTGACAAGGGAGATAACTAAGAGATTTACAAAATTTAAATTGAAAATATGCAATGTCTTGTTTTTTTAATATATTGTTAATGCCCCTTCGTTTTGAATGGAGTGAAAAGCATATTATTTGAATATGTTAATTCAACAAAAATACAAGTAATGAACTCAATTGCCTAAAATCCACTTTTGTAAATTAATATTATAAATGACAATCATTATTTTGAATGTTAGGTCAAGCATATATATCTAGAGGGGAGTGGGAAAACTTCTTATTTGAGTCCATTGTATTTGTGTTATCTTAAGTAAGATATTAGCAGACTAAAATTATACAAATCATTACAAATTGCATTGTGACAAGGGAGATAATTAAGAGATTTACAAAATTTAAATTCAAAAAATGTAATGTTTTGATTTTTTTAATATATTGTTAATGCCCCTTCATTTTGAATGGAGTGAAAAGCATATTATTTTAATATGTTAATTCAACAAAAATACAAGTAATGAACTCAATTGCATAAAATCCAGTTTTGTAAATAAATGTTATAAATGGCAATCATTATTTTGAATGTTGGGTCAAGCATATATATCTAGAGGGGAGTGGGAAAACTTCTTATTTAAGTCCATTGTATTTGCGTTATCTTAAGTAAGATATTAGCAGACTAAAATTATACAAATCATTACAAATTGCATTGTGACAAGGGAGATAATTAAGAGATTTACAAAATTTAAATTCAAAAAATGTAATGTTTTGATTTTTTTAATATATTGTTAATGCCCCTTCATTTTGAATGGAGTGAAAAGCATATTATTTGAATATGTTAATTCAACAAAAATACAAGTAATGAACTCAATTGCATAAAATCCACTTTTGTAAATAAATGTTATAAATGGCAATCATTATTTTGAATGTTGGGTCAAGCATATATATCTAGAGGGGAGTGGGAAAACTTCTTATTTAAGTCCATTGTATTTGCGTTATCTTAAGTAAGATATTAGCAGACTAAAATTATACAAATCATTACAAATTGCATTGTGACAAGGGAGATAATTAGGAGATCTACAAAATCTAAATTGAAAAATTATAATGTCCTTGATTTTTTAATATATTGTTAATGCCCCTTCATTTTGCATGGAGTGACAAACATATTATTTGAATATGTTAATTCAACAAAAATACAAGTAATGAACTCAATTGCATAAAGTCCACTTTTGTAAATAAATATTATAAATAGCAATCATTCTTTTGAATGTTGGGTCAAGCATATATATCTAGAGGGGAGTGGGAAAACTTCCTATTTGAGTCCATTGTATTTGCGATATCCTAAGTAAGATGTTAGCAGACTAAAATTATACAAATCATTACAAATTGCATTGTGACAACGGAGATAATTAAGAGATTTACAAAATCTAAATTGAAAAAACGTAATGTTTTGATTTTTTAATATATTGTCAATGCCCCGATGTTTTGAATGGAGTGAAAAGCATATTATTTGTATATGTTAATTCAACAAGAATACAAGTGAACTTAATTGCATAAAATCCACTTTTGTAAATAAATATTATAAATGGTAATCATTATTTTGAATGTTGGGCCAAGCATATATATCTAGAGGGGAGTGGGAAAACTTCCTATTTGAGTCCATTGTTTTTGCGTTATCCTAAGTAAGATGTTACCAAACTAAAATTATACAAATCATTACAAAATGCATTGTGACAAGGGAGATAATTAAGAGATTTACAAAATCTAAATTGAAAAAAGGCAATGTTTTGTTTTTTTAATATATTGTCAATGCCCTGACGTTTTGAATGGAGTGAAAAGCATATTATTTGAATATGTTAATTCAACAAAATACAAGTATGAACTCAATTGCATAAAATCCACTTTTGTAAAGAAATATTATAAATGGTAATCATTATTTTGAATGTTGGGTCAAGCATATATATCTAGAGGGGAGTGGGAAAACTTCCTATTTGAGTCCATTGTATTTGCGATATCCTAAGTAAGATGTTAGCAGACTAAAATATACAAATCATTGCAAATTGCTTTGTGACAATGGAGATAATTAAGAGATTTACAAAATCTAAATTGAAAAAATGTAATGTTTTGATTTTTTAATATATTGTTAATGCCCCTTCATTTTTGAATGGAGTGAAAAATATATTATTTGAATATGTTAATTGAACAAAAATACAAGTAATGAACTCAATTGCATAAAATCCACTTTTGTAAATAAATATTATAAATAGCAATCATTATTTTGAATGTTGGGTCAAGCATATATATCTAAAGGGGAGTGGGAAAACTTCTTATTTGATCCTATTATATTTGCGTTATCATAAGTAAGATATTAGCAGACTAAAATTATACAAATCCTTACAAATTGCGTTGTGACAAGGGAGATAACTAAGAGATTGACAAAATTTAAATTGAAAATATGCAATGTCTTCTTTTTTTAATATATTATTAATGCCCCTTTGTTTTGAATGGAGTGAAAAGCATATTATTTGAATATGTTAATTCAACAAAAATACAAGTAATGAACTCAATTGCATAAAATCCACTTTTGTAAATTAATATTATCAATGGCAATCATTATTTTGAAAGTTAGGTCAAGCATATATATCTAGAGAGGAGTGGGAAAACTTCTTATTTGAGTCCATTGTATTTGCGTTATCTCAAGTAAGATATTAGCAGACTAAAATTATACAAATCATTACAAATTGCATTGTGACAAGGGAGATAATCAAGAGATTTACAAAATCTAAATTGAAAAAACGTAATGTTTTGTTTTTTTAATATCTTGTTAATGCCCCTTCATTTTGAATGGCGTGAAAGACATATTATTTGAATATTTTAATTCAACAAAAATACAAGTAATGAACTGAATTGCATAAAATCCACTTTTGTAAATAAATATTATAAATAGCAATCATTATTTTGAATGTTGGGTCAAGCATATATATCTAGAGGGGAGTGGGAAAACTTCCTATTTGAGTCCATTGTATTTGCGTTATCTTAAGTAAGATATTAGCAGACTAAAATTATACAAATCATTACAAATTGCATTGTGACAAGGGAGGTAATTAAGAGATTTCCAAAATCTAAATTGAAAAAATGTAATGTTTTGATTTTTTAATATATTGTTAATGCCCCTTCATTTTGAATGGAGTGAAAAGCTTATTATTTGAATATGTTAATTCAACAAAAATACAAGTAATGAACTCAATTGCATAAAATCCACTTTTGTAAATAAATATTATAAATAGCAATCATTATTTTGAATGTTGGGTCAAGCATATATATCCAGAGGGGAGTGGGAAAACTTCTTATTTGAGTTCATTGTATTTGCGTTATCTTAAATAAGATGTTAGCAGACTAAAATTATACAAATCATTACAAATTACATTGTGACAAGGGTGATGACTAAGAGATTTACAAAATTTAAATTGAAAAAATGCAATGTTTTGTTTTTTAATATCTTGTTAATGCCCCTTCGTTTTGAATGGAGTGAAAAGCATATTATTTGAATATGTTAATTCAACAAAAATACAAGTAATGAACTCAATTGCATAAAATGCACTTTTGTAAATAAATATTATAAATGGCAATCATTATTTTGAATGTTAGGTCAAGCATATATATCTAGAGAGGAATGGGAAAACTTCTTATTTGAGTCCATTGTATTTGTGTTATCTTAAGTAAGATATTAGCAGACTAAAATTATACAAATCCTTACAAATTGCATTGTGACAAGGGAGATAATTAAGAGATTTACAAAATTTAAATTCAAAAAATGTAATGTTTTGATTTTTTAATATATTGTTAATGCCCCTTCATTTTTGAATGGAGTGAAAAACATATTATTTGAATATGTCAATTCAACAAAAATTCAAGTAATGAGCTCAATTGCATAAAATCCACTTTTGTAAATAAATATTATGAATAGCAATCATTATTTTGAATATTAGGTCAGGCATATATATCTAGAGGGGAGTGAGAAACTTCCTATTTGAGTCCATTGTATTTGCGTTATCCTAGGTAAGATGTTAGTAGACTAAAATTATACAAATCATTACAAATTGCATTGTGACAAGGGAGATAATTAAGAGATTTACAAAATCTAAATTGAAAAAATGTAATGTTTTGATTTTTTAATATAATGTTAATGCCCCTTCCTTTTGAATGGAGTGAAAAACATATTATTTGAATATGTTAATTCAACAAAAATACAAGTAATGAACTCAATTGCATAAAATCCACTTTTGTAAATAAATATTATAAATAGCAATCATTATTTTGAATGTTAGGTCAAGCATATATATCTAGAGGGGTGTGGGAAAACTTGCTATTTGAGTCCTTTGTATTTGCGTTATCCTAAGTAAGATATTAGGTGACTAAAGTTATACAACTCATTACAAATTGCATTGTGAGATGGGAGATAATTAAGAGATTTACAAAATGTAAATTGAAAAAATGTAATGTTTTGATTTTTTAATATATTGTTAATGCCCCTTCCTTTTGAATGGAGTGAAAAACATATTATTTGAATATGTTAATTCAACAAAAATACAAGTAATGAACTCAATTGCATAAAATCCACTTTTGTGGATAAATATTCTAAATAGCAATTAGAATTTTGAATGTTGGGTGAAGCATATATATCTAGAGGGGAGTGGGAAAACTTCTTATTTAGGTCCATTGTATTTGCGTTATCTTAAGTAAGATGTTTGCAGAATAAAATTATAGAAATCATTACCAATTGCATTGTGATAAGGGAGATAATTAAGAGATTTACAAAATCTAAGTTGAAAAATTGTAATGTTTTGATTTTTTAATATATTGTTAAGCCCCTTCATTTTGAATGGAGTGAAAAGCATATTATTTGAATATGTTAATTCAACAAAAATACAAGTAATGAACTCAATTGCATAAAATCCACTTTTGTAAACAAATATTATTGCAATCACTATTTTGAATGTTGGGTCAAGCATATATATCTAGAGGGGGGTGTGAAAACTTCTCATTTTGGTCCATTGTATTTACGCTTTCTTCAGTAAGTTGTTTGCAAACTAAAATAATAGAAATCATTACATATTTCATTCTGACATGGGAGATAATTAAGAGATTGACAAAATTTAAATTTAACTCATTATTAACAACACCTTTATTCCTATGAGACTCTAAAATTCTGAAAATTGAAAAAATACAATGTTTTAATTTTTCATATATTGTTAATGCCCTTTTATTTTAAATGGAGTTAAAAAAATATTATTTGAATTTGTTAATTCAACAAAAATATATGTAATGAACTCAATTGTATAAAATCCACTTGTATGGATAAATATTATAAATAACAATTACAATTTTAAATGTTGGGTCAAGCATATATATCTAGAGCGGAGTGTGAAAACTTCTTATTTGGGTCCATTGTATTTGAGTTTTCTTCAGTTAGATGTTTGCAGACTAAAATTTTAGAAATCATTACAAATTGCTTTGTGACAAGGGAGATAATTAAGAGATTTACAAAATTTAAACTGACAAAATGTAATGTTTTGATTTTTTAATATATTGTTAATGCACTTCATTTTAAATGGAGTGAAAAGCATATTAGTTGAATATGTTAATTCAACAAAAATACAAGTAATGAACTCTATTGTATAAAATCCACTTTTGTAAATTAATATTATAAATAGAAATCACAATGTTGAATGTTGGGTCAAGTATATATATCTAGAGGGGAGTGGGAAAACTTCTTATTTGGGTCCATTATATTTGCGTTTTTTTAAGTAAGATGTTTGCAAACTAAATTATAAAAATCATTAAGAATTGCATTCTGACAAGGGAGATAATTAAGAGATTTACAAAATTTAGATTGAAAAAATGGAATGTTTTGATTTTTTAATATATTGTTAATGCCCCATCGTTTTGAATGGAGTGAAAAGAATATTATTTGAATATGTTAATTCAACAAAAATACAAGTAATAAACTCAATTGCATAAAATCCACTTTTGTGGATAAATATTATAAATAGCAATCACAATTTTGAATGTTAGGTCAAACATATATATGTAGAGGGCAGTGGGAAAACTTCTTATTTGGATCCATTGTATTTATGTTTTCTTAAGTAAGATGTTTTACAAACTAAAATTATAGAAATTATTACAAATTGCATTGTGACATGGGATATAATTTAGAGATTTACAAAATTTAAATTTAACTCATTATTAACAACACATTTATTCCTATGAGACTCTAAAATTCTGAAAATTGAAAAAATGCAATGTTTTGATTTTTTCATATATTATTAATGCCCTTTTATTTTTAATGGAGTGAAAAGAATATTATTTGAATATGTTAATTCAACAAAAATACAAGTACTAAACTCATTTGCATAGAATCCACTTTTGTGGATATATATAATTAATAACAATCACAATTTTGAATGTTGCGTCAAGCATATATATGTAGAGGGGAGTGGGAAAACTTCTTATTTGGGTCCATTGTATTTGTGTTTTCTTACGTAAGATGTTTGCAAACTAAAATTATAGAAATCATTACAAATTGAATTGTGACGAGGGAGATAATTAAGAGATTTATAAAATTTAAATTGAAAAAATGCAATGTTTTGATTTTTTAATATATTGTTAATGCCCCTTCATTTTGAATGGAGTGAAAAGCATATTATTTGAATATGTTAATTCAACAAAGAAACAGGTAATGAACTATATTGCATAAAATCCACTTTTGTGGATAAATATTATAAACAGCAATCATAATTTTGAATGTTAGGTCAAGCATATATATTTAGAGGGGAGTGGGAAAACTTCTTATTTGGATCCATTGTATTTACGTTTTCTTAAGTAAGATGTTTGCAAACTAAAATTATAGAAATCATTACAAATTGCATTGTGACATGGGAAATAATTTAGAGATTTACAAATTTTAAATTTAACTCATTATTAACAACACATTTATTCCTATGAGACTATAAAATTTTGAAAATTGAAAAAATGCAATGTTTTGATTTTTTCATATATTGTTAATGCCCTTTTATTTTTAATGGAGTGAAAAGAATATTATTTGAATATGTTAATTCAAGAAAAATACAAGTAAAGAACTCAATTGTATAAAATCCACTTGTATGGATAAATATTATAAATAACAATCACAATTTTAAATGTTTGGTTAAGCATATATATCTAAAGGGGAGTGGGAAAACTTCTTATTTGGGTCCATTGTATTTGTGTTTTCTTCAGTAAGATGTTTACAGACTAAAATTATAGAAATCATTACAAATTGCATTGTGACAAGGGAGATAATTAAAAGATTTACAAAATTTAAATTGACAAAATGCAATGTTTTGATTTTTTAATATATTATTAATGCCCTTTCATTTTGAATGGACTGAAAAGCATATTATTTGAATATGTTAATTCTACAAAAATACAAGTAATGAACTCAATTGCATAAAATCCACTTTTGTGGATAAATATTATAAATAGTAATCACAATTTTGAATGTTAGGTCAAGCATATATATCTAGAGGGGAGTGAGAAAACTTCTTATTTGAGTTCATTGTATTTGTATTTTCTTATGTAAGATGTTTGTAGACTAAAATTATAGAAATCATTCCAAATTGCATTGCGGCAAGGTAGATAATTAAGTGATTCACAAAATTTAAATTTAACTCTCTATTAACAACACATTTATTCCTATGGAACTCTAAAATTCTGAAAATTAAAAAAATGCAATGTTTTGATTTTTTAATATATTGTTAATGCCCTTTTATTTTTAATGGAGTGAAAAACATATTATTTGAATATGTTAATTTAAGAAAAATACAAATAATGAACTCAATAGCATAAAATCCACTTTTGTGGATAAATATTATAAATAACAATTACAATTTTGAGTGTTGGGTCAAGCATATATGTCTAGAGGGGAGTGGGAAAACTTCTTATTTGGGTCTATTATATTTGATTTTTCTTAAGTAAGATGTTTGCCAACTAAAATTATATAAATCATAAGAAATTGCATTGTGACAATGGAGATAATTAAGAGATTTACAAAATTTAAATTGACAAAATGCAATGTTTTGATTTTTTAATATATTGTTAATAGCCATTTATTTTGAATGGAGTGAAAAGCATATTATTTGAATATGTTAATTCAACTAAAATACAAGTAATGAACTCAATTGCATAAAATCCACTTTTGTGGATAAATAATATAAATAGCAATCACAATTGTGAATGTTGGGTCAAGCATATATATCTAGAGGGGAGTGGGAAAACTTTTTTTTTTGGTCCATTGTATTTGCGTTTTCTTCAGTAAGATGTTTGCAGACTAAAATTATAGAAATCATTACAAATTGCATTGTGACATGGGAGATAATGAAGAGATTTACAAAATTTAAATTGACAAAATGCAATGTTTTGATTTTTCAATATATTGTTAATGCCCCTTCATTTTGAATGGAGTGAAAAGCATATTATTTGAATATGTTAAATCAACAAAAATACAAGTAATGAACTCTATTGGATAAAATCCACTTTTGTAAATAAATATTATAAATAACATTCACAATGTTGAATGTTGGGTCAAGCATATATATCTTGAGGGAAGTGGGAAAACTTCTTAGTTAGGTCCATTGTATTTGCGTTTTCTTAAGTAAGATGTTTGCAGACTAAAATTATAGAAATCATTCCAAATTGCTTTGTGGCAAGAGAGATAATTAAGTAGTTTAAAAATTTAAATTTAACTCATTATTAACAACACATTTATCCTTATGAGACTCTAAAATTCTGAAAATTAAAAAAATGCAATGTTTTGATTTTTTAATATATTGTTAATGCCATTTTATTTTGAATGGAGTGAAAAGCATATTATTTGAATATGTTATTTCAAGAAAAATACCAATAATGAACTCAATTGTATAAAATCCACTTGTATGTATAAATATTATTAATAGCAATCCCAATTTTAAATGTTGGATCAAGCATATATATCGAGAGGGGAGTGGAAAAACTTCTTATTTGGATCCATTATGTTTGCGTTTTCTTAAGTAAGATGTTTGCTGACTAAAATTATAAAAATCAATACAAATTGCATTGTAGCAAGGGAGATAATTAAGAAATTTACAACATTTAAATTCAACTGGTTATTAACAAGACATTTATCCCTATAAGACTCTAAAATTCTAAAAATTGAAAGAATGCAATGTTTTGATTTTTTAATATATTGTTAACGCCCTTTCATTCTAATTGGAGTGAAAAACAAATTATTTGAATATGTTAATTCATCAAAAATACAAGTAAAGAACTCAATTGTATAAAATACAGTTTTGTGAATAAATATTATAAATATCAATCACAATTTTCATTGTTGGGTCAAGCATATATCTCTAGAGGGGAGTGGGAAAACTTTTTATTAGGGTCTGTTGTATTTGCATTTTCTTAAGTAAGATGTTTGCACACTAAAATTATACAAATCAATACCAATTGCATTGTGGCAAGGGAGATAATTAAGAAATTTACAACATTTAAATTCAACTGATTAATAACAAGACATTTATCCCTAGAAGACTCTAAAATTCTAAAAATTGAAAAAATGCAATATTTTGATTTTTTAATATATTGTTAAAGCCCTTTCATTTTAAATGGAGTGAAAAGCATATTATTTAAATATATTAATTCAACAAAAATACAAGTAATGAACTCAATTGAATAAAAAACACATTAGCGGATGAAAATTACAAATTGAAATCCTAAACTCTAATGTTGGGTCATGCAAATATCTCTATAGGGATGTGGGAAAACTTCTTATTACAGTCCATTGTCTTTTCTTTTTCTTCCGTCAGATTTTCGCAGACTAAAATTATAGAAATCATTACAAATTACATTATACCAAGGGAGATAATTAAGAAATTTACAACATTTAAATTCAACTGATTATTAACAAGACATTTATCCCTATAAAACTCTAAAATTCTAAAAATTGAAAAAATGCAATGTTTTGATTTTTTAATATATTGTTAATGCTCTTTCATTTTAAATGGAGTGAAAAGCATATTATTTGAATATGTTAATTCAACAAAAATACAAGTGATGAACTCAATTGTATAACATACAATTTTGTGGATAAATATTATAAATAGCAACCACAATTTTCAATGTTGGGTCAAGCATATATCTCTAGAGGGGAGTGGGAAAACTTCTTATTAGGGTCCGTTTTATTTGCTTTGTCTTATGCAAGATGTTTGCAGACTAAAATTATAGAAATCCTTGCAAATTGCATTATGGCAAGGGAGATAATTAAGAAATTTACAAAATTTAAATTCAAGTCGTTATAAACAACACAATTATCCCGATAAGACTATACAATTTTGAAATTGAAAAAATGCAATGTTTTGATTTTTTAATATATTGTTAATGCCCTTTCATTTTAAATGGAGTGAAAAGCATATTATTTGAATATGTTAATTCAACAAAAATACAAGTAATGAACTGAATTGTACAAAATAGACTTTTGTGGATAAATATTATAAATAGTAATCACAATTTTCAATGTTGGGTCAAGTATATATCTCTAGAGGAGAGTAGGAAAACTTCTTATTAGGGTCCATTGTATTTGCTTTGTTGTATGCAAGATGTTTGTAGACTAAAATTATAGAAATCCTTGCAAATTGCATTATGGCAAGGGAGATAATTAAGAAATTTACAAAATTTAAATTCAACTCATTATAAACAACACAATTATCCCTATAAGGCTATAAAATTTTGAAATTGAAAAAATGCAATATTTTGATTTTTTAATATATTGTTAATACCCTTTCATTTTAAATGGAGTGAAAAATATAATATGTGAATACGTTAATTCAACAAAAATACAAGTAATGGACTCAATTGAATAAAAAACACATTAGCGGATGAATATTACAAATTGAAATCCTAAACTATAATGTTGGGTCATGCAAATATCTCTATAGGGGAGTGGGAAAATTTCTTATTACGGTCCATTGTATTTTTTTTTTCTTCAGAAACATATTTGGAGACTAAAATTATAGAAATCATTAACAATTGCATTATGGCAAAGGAGATAATTAAGAAATTTACAAAATTTCAATTTAACTCATTATTAACAACACATTTAACCCCATAAGATTGTAAAATTATGAAAATTGAAAAAATGCAATGTTTTGATTTTTAATATATTGTTAATGTCCTTTCATTTTAAATGGAGTGATAAGCATATTATTTGAATATGTTAATTCAACAAAAATACAAGTGATGAACTCAATTGTATAACATACAATTTTGTGGATAAAGATTATAAATAGCAATCACAATTTTCAATGTTGGGTCAAGCATATATCTCTAGAGGGGAGTGGGAAAACTTCTTATTAGGGTCCGTTGTATTTGCTTTTTCTTAAGTAAGATATTTGCCAACTAAAATAATAGAAATCATTACAAATTGCATTGTGGCAAGGGAGATAATTAAGAAATTTACAACATTTAAATTCAACTGATTATTAACAAG
Source organism: Bruguiera gymnorhiza (assembly GCA_020883675.1). Classification (NCBI taxonomy): domain Eukaryota; kingdom Viridiplantae; phylum Streptophyta; class Magnoliopsida; order Malpighiales; family Rhizophoraceae; genus Bruguiera; species Bruguiera gymnorhiza. The sequence continues at coordinate 7,247,831 of JAIRCJ010001061.1, read as the reverse complement.
ACTTTTATTCCTATAAGACTCTAAATTTCTGAAAATTGAAAAAATGCAATGTTTTGATTTTTTAATATATTGTTAATGCCCTTTCATATTAAATGGAGTGAAAAACATATTATTTGAATATGTTAATTCAACAAAAATACAAGTAATGAACTCAATTGTATAAAATACACTTTTGTGGATAAATATTATAAATAGTAATCATAATTTTCAATGTTGGGTCAACATATAACTCTAAAGGGGAGTGGGAAAACTTCTTATTAGGGTCCATTGTATTTGCTTTTTCTTATGTAAGATGTTTGCAGACTAAAATTATAGAAATCATTAGAAATTTCATTCTAGCAAGGGAGATAATTACGAAATTTACAAAATTTAAATTCAACACATTATTAACAACACAGTTATCCCTACAAGACTATAAAATTCTGAAATTGAAAAAATGAAATGTTTTGATTTTTTAATATATTGTTAATGCCTTTTCATTTTAAATGGAGTGAAAAACATAATATTTTAAGACGTTAATTCAACAAAAATACATGGACTCAATTGAATAAACAACACATAAGGGAGGGGGAAAACTTTTTGTTACGGTCCATTGTATTTTCTTTTTCTTCAGAAAGATGTTTGCAGACTAAAATTATAGAAATCATTAAAAATTGCATTATGGCAAGGGAGATAATTAAGAAATTTACAAAATTTAAATTTAACTTATTATTAACAACACATTTATCCCTATAAGACTCTAAAATTCTAAAAATTGAAAGAATGCAATGTTTTGATTTTTTAATATATTGTTAACGCCCTTTCATTTTAATTGGAGTGAAAAACAAATTATTTGAATATGTTAATTCATCAAAAATACAAGTAAAGAACTCAATTGTATAAAATACAGTTTTGTGGATAAATATTATAAATATCAATCATAATTTTCATTGTTGGGTCAAGCATATATCTCTAGAAGGGAGTGGGAAAACTTTTTATTAGGGTCCGTTGTATTTGCATTTTCTTAAGTAAGATGTTTGCACACTAAAATTATACAAATCAGCACAAATTGCATTGTGGCACGGGAGATAATTAAGAAATTTATAACATTTAAATTCAACAGACTATTTACAACTCATTTATCCCTATAAGACACTAAAATTATAGAAATTGAAAAAATACATTGTTTTGATTTATTAATATATTGTTAATGTCCTTTCATTAAATGGAGTGAAAAACATATTATTTCAATATTTTAATTCAACAAAAATACAAGTAATGAATTCAATTGTATATAATACACTTTTGTGGATAAATATTATAAATAGCAATCACAATTTTCAATGTTAGGTCAAGGATACATCTCTATAGGGAGTGGGAAAACTTCTTATTAGGGTCCATTGTTTTTCCTTTTTCTTAAGTAAGATGTTTGCAAACTAAAATTATAGAAATCATTAGAAATTGCATTATGGCAAGGGAGATAATTAAGAAATTTACAACATTTAAGTTCAACTGGTTATTAACAAGACATTTATCCCTATAAGACTCTAAAATTCTGAAAATTGACAAAATGCAATGTTTTGATTTTTTTAATATATTGTTAATGTCCTTTCATTTTAAATGGAGTTAAAAGCATATTATTTAAATATGTTATTTCAACAAAAATAGAAGTAATGAACTTAATTGTATAAAATACACTTTTGTGGATAAAATTATAAAAATCATTACAAATTGCATTTTGGCAAGAGAGATAATTAAGAAATTTACAAAATTGATATTCAACTCATTATTAACAACACATTTATCCCGATAAGACTCTAAAATTATGAAAATTGAAAGAATACATTGTTTTGATTTTTGAATATATTGTTAAAATCCTTTCATTTTAAAAGGAGGTGAAAAACATATTATTTGAATATGTTAATTTAAGAAAAATACAAGTAATGAGCTTGCAAAAAATACGTTTTGTGGATAAATATTATAAATAGCAATCACAATTTTCAATGTTGGGTCATGCTAATATCTCTATAGGGGACTAAGAAAACATCTTATTACAGTCCATTGTATTTTCTTTTTCATTAGTCAGATGTTTGCAGACTAAAATTATAGAAATCATAATAAATTGCATTATGGCAAGGGAAATAATGAAGAAATTTACAACATTTAAATTCAATAGATTGTTAACAAGACATTGTTAACAAGACATTTATCCCTATAAGACTCTAAAATTCCGAAAATTGAAAAAATGCAATATTTTGATTTTTTAATATATTGTTAATGCCCTTTCATTTTAAATGGAGTGAAAAGTATATTATTTGAATATGTTAATTCAACAAAAATACAAGTAATGAACTAAATTGTACAAAATACACTTTTGTGGATAAATATTATGAATAGCAATCACAATTTTCAATATTGGGTCAAGTATATATCTCTATAGGGGAGTGAGAAAAGTTTTTATTAGTGTCCATTGTATTTGCTTTTTCTTAAGTAAGATGTTTATAGACTAAAATTATAAAAATCATTACAAATTTCATTGTGGCAAGGGAGATAATTAAGAGATTTAGAAAATTTAAATTTAACTCATTACTAACAACACATTTATCCCTATAAGACTCTAAATTTTTGAAAATTGAAAAAATACATTGTTTTGATTTTTTAATATATTGTTAATGCCCTTTCATTTTAAATAGAGTGAAAAGCATATTATTTGAATATATTAATTCTACAAAAATAGAAGTGATGAACTCAATTGTATAAAATACACTTTTGTGGATAAATTTTATAAATAACAATCATAATTTTCAATGTTGGGTCAAGCATATATCTCTAGAGAGGAGTGGGAAAACTTCTTACAAATGTCCATTTTATTTGCTTTTTATTAAGTAAGATGTTTGGAGTCTAAAATTATATAAACCATTACAAATTGCATTGTGGCAAGGGAGATAATTAAGAAATTTACAAAATTTAAATTCAACTGATTATTAACAAGACATTTATCCCTATAAGACTCTAAAATTCTGAAAATTGACAAAATGCAATGTTTTGATTTTTTAATATATTGTTAATGCCCTTTCATTTTAAATGGAGTGAAAAAAATATTATTTGAAAATATTAATTCAACAAAAATACAAGTAATGAACTCAATTGTATATAATACACATTTGTGGATAAATATTATAAATAACAATCACAATTTCAATGTTGGGTCAAGGATATATCTCTCTAGGGGAGTGGGAAAACTTCTGATTTGGGTGCATTGAATTTGCTTTTTCTTAACTAAGATGTTTGCAGACTAAAATTATAGAAATCATTACAAATTGCATTGTATAAAATACTCTTTTCTAAATAAATATTATAAATAACAATCACAATTTTCAATGTTGGGTCAAGCATATATCTCTAGACAGGTGTGGGAAAGCTTCTTATTAGGCTCTGTTGTATTTACTTTTTCTTATGTATGATGTTTGTAGAATAAAATTATAGAAATCATTACAAATTGCATTTTGGCAAGAGAGATAATTAAGAAATTTACAAAATTTAAATTCAACTCATTATTAACAACACATTTATCCCAATAAGACTCTAAAATTATGAAAATTGAAAAAATACATTGTTTTGATTTTTTAATATATTGTTAATGACCTTTGATTTTAAATAGAGTGAAAAGCGTATTATTTAAATATGTTATTTCAACAAAAATACAAGTAATGAACTCAATTGTATAAAATACAATTTTGTGGATAAATATTGCAAATAGCAATCACAATTTTTAATGTTGGTTCAAACATATATCTCTAGACGAGAATGGCAAGACTTCTTATTAGGGTCCCTTGCATTTGCATTTTCTTAAGTAAGATGTTAGTAGAGTAAAAGTATATAAATCATTACAAATTGCATTGTGACAAGGTAGATGATGATGAAATTTACCAAATTTCAATTCAACTCATTATTAATGACACATTTATCCCTATAAGACTCTAAAATTCTGAAATTGAAAAAATGCAATGTTTTGATTTTTTAATATATTGTTAATGCCCTTTCATTTTAAATGGAGTGAAAAACATATTATTTGAATATGTTAAATCAAGAAAAATACAAGTAATGAACTGAATTGTATATAATACACTTTTGTGGATAAATATTATAAATAGCAATCCCAAATTTCAATGTTGGGCCAAGCATATACCTCTAGAGGGGAGTGGGAAAACATCTTATTAGGGTCCATTGTATTTGCTTTTTCTTAAATAAGATGTTTGCAGACTAATATTATAAAAATCAATACAAATTGCATTGTGGCAAGGGAGATAATTAGGAAATTTACAACATTTAAATTCAACTGATTATTAACAAGACATTTATCCTTATAAGACTCTAAAATTATAAAAATTGAAAAAATACATTGTTTTGATTTATTAATATATTGTTAATGTCCTTTCATTTTAAATGGAGTGAGAAGTATATTATTTCAATATGTTAATTCAACAAAAATACATGTAATGAACTCAATTGTATATAATACACTTTTGTGGATAAATATTATAAATAGCAATCATAATTTTCAATGTTAGGTCAAGCATATATCTTAAGAGAGGAGTGGGAAAACTTCTTATTTGGGTCCATTGTATTTGCTTTTTCATAAGTAAGATGTTTGCAGACTAAAATTATAGAAATCATTACAAATTGCATTATGGCAAGGGAGATAATTAAGAAATTTACAACATTTAAATTCAACAGATTATTAACAAGACATTTATCCTTATAAGACTCTAAAATTCTGAAAATTGACAAAATGCAATGTTTTGATTTTTTTAATATATTGTTAATGTCCTTTCATTTTAAATGGAGTTAAAAGCATATTATTTAAATATGTTATTTCAACAAAATTAGAAGTAATGAACTCAATTGTATAAAATTCACTTTTGTGGATAAATATTATAAATAGCAATCATAATTTTCAATGTTGGGTCAAGCATATATCTCTATAGTGGAGTGAGAAAACTTCTTATTGGGGTCCGTTGTATTTGCTTTTTCTTAAGTAAGATGTTTGTAGCTAACATTATATAAATCAATACAAATTGCATTGTTGCAAGGGAGATAATTAAGAAATTTACAAAATTTAAATTCAACTGATTATTAACAAGACATTTATCCCTATAAAACTCTAAAATTCTGAAAATTGACAAAATGCAATGTTTTGATTTTTTTAATATATTGTTAATGTCCTTTCATTTTAAATGGAGTTAAAGCATATTATTTAAATATGTTATTTCAACAAAATTAGAAGTAATGAACTCAATTGTATAAAATTCACTTTTGTGGATAAATATTATAAATAGCAATCAGAATTTTCAATGTTGGGTCAAGCATATATCTCTAGACAGGTGTGGGAAAGCTTCTTATTAGGCTCCGTTGTATTTGCTTTTTCTTATGTATGATGTTTGTAGAATAAAATTATAGAAATCATTACAAATTGCATTTTGGCAAGGGAGATAATTAAGAAATTTACAAAATTTATATTCAACTCATTATTAACAACATATTTATCCTGATAAGACTCTAAAATTATGAAAATTGAAAAAATACATTGTTTTTATTTTTGAATATGTTGTTAATGTCCTTCATTTTAAATGGAGTGAAAAACATATTATTTGAATATGTTAATTCAACAAAAATACAAGTAATGAGCTCAATTCTATGAAATACGTTTTGTGGATAAATATTATAAATAGTAATCACAATTTTCAATGTTGCGTCATGCAAATATCTCTATAGGGGAGTGGGAAAACTTCTTATTACGATCCATTGTATTTTTTTTTCTTTAGTCAGATGTTTGTAGACTAAAATTATAAAAATCATTACAAATTGCATTGTGGCAAGGGAGATAATGAAGAAATTTGCAACATTTATATTCAATAGATTATTAACAAGATATTTATCCCTATAAGACTCTAAAATTCTAAAAATTGAAAAAATACAATATTTTGATTTTTTAATATATTGTTAATGCCCCTTCATTTTAAATGGGGTGAAAAGCATATTATTTGAATATGTTAATTCAACAAAAATACATGTAATGAACTGAATTGCACAAAATACACTTTGGTGGATAAATATTATAAATAACAATCACAATTTTCAATATTGGGTGTAGCATATATCTCTAGTGGGGAGTGGGAAAACTTCTT